>JANHFO010004806.1:813144-824657 GCA_032468095.1 Pareas carinatus | reverse complement strand
AGAAAGAAAGAAAGAAAGAAAGAAAGAAAAAAAGAAAGAAAGAAAGAAAGAAAGAAAGAAAGAAAGAAAGAAAGAAAAGAAAAGAAAAGAAAAGAAAAGAAAGAAAGAAAAGAAAAAAAGAAAGAAAGAAAGAGAAAGAAAGAAAGAAAGAAAGAAAGAAATCTGTCATTTTTTTTCTCTCTGACCAAACTGGTCGGCTTTAGCATTTCTACAAGTACAGTTAATATTATTATTCAATCATCCACTGTAGGTATTTTATTTGCTTTTCCAAGTTTTTGCATAAGCTAAATCATACTTAATTAGCTTGCACTGTTGCAAAATAACCTGCTTCTTGTCAAAGAAAGCATTACAAAACTAGTTCTGTACTTCTTTCTCAGCAGAAACAAATATCACTGGTAGCTGTCAAAAGTGTCTCTATCCCAGTCTGAATCTCTTTCTATATCTATATACTGTAGTTTGCATTCAAAATTCAAAGCTGCAGTCTGAGGTGCATGGTTGCCTTCAAATAGTCTGTGAATGTGTTTCAGACATGTGTTTTAAATCGGCACAGAGATTTTCCTGCACAATATTCCTATTGTGCAGGAACAAAATAAAGTGCAACGAGGTAACCGCTTAGCAGACTACAAACATGTAATTGTAAAACTATTCTAAGTGGTTACCTAACTGGATTTTATTTTGTTCTTTGATCTCTTTGAGGAAATTGGACTGCACACAGGCATACTAGCATCTTTCATTTTTCATGAGCTAATTGAGCGCATATCTTGAAAAGTTAGCTGGTTCGCTCCAGGTATGGTTATTATCATTGGACCAGAAATGTCACTGTGTATGAGGGCTATTGATTTTAAAGGTTTGTCTCATTTACGTAAATTTGTGCTTGTGGATTTAATTTAAATACACCATCATGATTTATTGTCACAGAGCATGATGACACTATAAAGGTCTTTGTTCGTTGTTGTCGCTACAGTTCTTTTATGCTTTCTGAATAACTATGACCCATGCCTTTTGCCACAGGAAAATGCTTTTGTTGTGTTGCCTATTGCTGTGAGTATCACTGCATTTCTTAGCTAACAGGCCCTCTAAAATGACTTCTAGTAGATGAAGTGCATACCCAGGGTGAAGAGAATTGACATATATTGAATTTAGGTGCATTGGCAGTGGAATTTTACCATAACACAGACAACAGGACAGTATTTCCTGAACACTTAAGAGCTTAATATTTGTTTAAAAGGACAGAATATCATAGAAAGAGAAATATCCAAGATCTCAAAAAGAATAGCCAAGGAGTTCTCATTAAGTCTTTGTGGCCCTATGAAACTTCTATAGCTTCAAGGAAATTCTCTATTTTGCCTACTGGAAGGGCTGGGGCCAAAATGCATACATCAAAAAGAGTTTTCATATTTTGCCTGAGGATCTAACCTCTAAAATCTATACAGTGTCATATAAAAAATCTAATAATTGTTGTAAAGAGATTCTTTTAAAACCAGCTAAAATAAGTAACTTTTTAAAGAATATGGCAGAATACTAGCACATACTTAAATAAGCTGGCTAATATAAATAATATTTTCCTGATATTCCTAAACTGTATAAAAACTTAAACATTGTAATTCTGTTGAATAATTATGCAATGTACATAATAAAATGTCAATAGCGTCATTTGGATAAGAAGAGAAATTACCCAAGAATCATTGCTGTTGCATATATCAATTGTTCTCTCTCATCAAACTGTGTCTTGCAAGATTCAGGATTTAGCATCTGTACTTTCACAACTTGCCACAGAAAAAGGACCCATGACGATAATTAATGCTTAATGGCATGTAAACGCTGCTGCCTTAGTTGTTGCATGGCAACCGACAAATCATAGACCTGTCAGTGGGCAGGAAAGGAAAAAGACACTTAAATCAGGAGAGGCGTTCATCCTGTTCCCATACCAGCTGATCCATTTTCTTTTCAAGCAGATTTCTTTTTCTCTATTAGAAGTAAGTCCTGAGTCTGTGGAATATAAAACAAAACAGCAAAATAAAGTGGAAACTCTGAAACATATAATTCAGCAAAACAAAACTTTTTCTTTATTTTTAAGATGAAGATTGGACTAAAAGCTAGTTAGAACTTTACATAGTGTTTCTAAAACAAAGGCTTTATTTGTACCCATTCCTACAGTTTGGAGCAAAGTTACTTTTTGGTAGATTTTTAGTTGAAATGGTCAAGTTGTGTCATGGTCTCACAAACTATAAGGAAAGATACTGCCTTGGTTGAATACTTGCTTCTCCAAAGCTTCTCCTGCTTGGTCAGTTATTTTTAACCTTCCTAGGAAATAACTAGCAATTTCCAGTGTAAATTCTGAAGCTTGTTGGCTTTGCTATGTAAATGAGAGCAAACAATAGTTCACTTGTTCTCCATCTGAATGAGCAGCCATAATTGCCTTCCATCTGGGTATGAACTCCTGTTGGTTATGTTATAATTAAAGTCAAACTTGGCTCTTTGATTGCCATTCTACTATCACATAATTCTAATGGGTTAACAGAAAATAAAAGAATTTTTCACTTATTGTACTGTGGGAGGACAGCAATAGTTATCTGAAGCTGGTTGCCTTTGAGATTGGCATGTAAGGCATCCTTTTTGTTGATCTAGAGAAACAAATGGGTATTATCAAAAGATGGGTATTATCAAAAAAGAGAAAAAGAACAAAAAACAGAAAAAACACATTTAGAGCACAAATCAAATAAGAACATTCAATAAGGACATTATTTGCTTAGACTATCAGTGGAAAAGGGTGCAGTTTTTGTTGTTGCACAATCAAAGCAATGAATTTGGAGGTCTGCTGGAGTCCTTCAAGAGAACCTCAACCAGAAGTGAAGGGGTTCACTTTTATCCTTTTTTCCTGTGGCAGAAAAAGGCTATTCCTTTGTGCCTGTGGTAAAACTAACAAATCCAGTGAAATAATTTCATTAGCAAGTAATCTCAAAAGTGCTTCATTACCAAGCACCTCTCCAGCAGCAAAGTTTAAACTTGGACCTGAGGGAGTTAACTCTTCAATGGTGAAGAGCTCTATTGACAGTGGAAAGGATTAACACTGCTGGAGATCTTATTTTACTAAATAATGGAATTAATTTTGCAGTAAGGCAGTTTGGGGAGATCCTATTTCCATAGCATCCTGTCATCATCTGCATTAGAAGATGGGTACATCTCCAAATAGTGCAGTTGGGGGTATTTCCTGCCTTGAATAGAACTGTGCCTTTCATTCTTGTTATAGGCACACTGATTCTCACAGGAATTTCACATCACCAGTGTTTCTTCCTGTGAGGTCAGGCATGAACTAAGTGTAAGTTAGCACCAACTATTACTATATTAATTAGACTTGGTTTAGTTAATGTGATAACTGAGGTGATTAGTACACCTTCCACAATCTCTGATAAACTAAAATACTATGTCTCTATAGTGCTGCTAGCTAACCTACTCTATCTTCCATGTACTTGCTGAGACAGTCACTATGATTTGTAAACCATAATTGTTTATACAGCCAATCTCTTGAAACCAAGGTTTAATGAAATGTGGTAATCCTTTTACTCAGGATGTGAATGCCCCCAATTCTTTCTCTTTATGTCTTTTCCAATTGCTCATTGTTTTCCAATTCCAATTTAATTCTTCTCTCCAGACCTTTCATTAATCAGTAATTGACCCATGTGAATCACTTCACAATGGCTTGTTGAAAAAATCATGGCTAAAGTAAACCATGACTAAATATTTTATTTGGCTTTTAATTTATTTATTTAATTTATTTATTTAATTATGCAGGAGAGGAAAAGGGAAAAAAAGAAAAAATGTACAGTATGTGTGCGAGAGATCTTATGCATGAGAAGAAAAATAGATCACCAAAAAAAAAGATTGTTAAATAATTTTTCTTTCTGATTCTGAAAAAAATTAAGTCTTTTAGCAAAAAGGAAGATGTGGATATTTTACTCCTGTTGTCCAGCCTTCAATTTCCATATAGCAGATATGAAATTTAAAAGAATACAAATATCTAAAAATATTAAAACCTTGAAAATTAAATTAACAATGTAATGCTTCTTCCCAGAACATTACAATTATTAGGAACTCCATATGTTTGAGGGAAACATTGGATCTCTAATGATATGGTCATTTACTTATTCAACTTCTGTACAATAACTGACATACAAAAAGTCTGAATTATTTTTCTATTGAGTAAGTATGAATAATCTGCCATTATTTATGTAAAATGGGGATTTCCGATTCCTTTTTCTGTGTAGTGAAATAGTGAAATAGTGGAAAATATGTATTTCAAGCCTTTTTAGAAATCAAGAAACCATGGTTTAACATGAGATGTAACCAAAAGCCTTTTTTCTACATAGAGAATTGTAGCATTAACTTCCTAAATGGAAGGCTAGCTTGATAAATTTCTTCATTAAAAACTACAGCTAGAAAATTTAATTGAGCTCTGAATCAGCTCAGAGATTCTACTTAATATGCTTCCTTTTTGAACAGGTAACCGATGAGTTTACAACTATGCATGTGAACCATAGTGATAGACATATGTGTAGTTTATATGTGTAATCAAATATAAATACCTTTAATTAATGGATTCATTGTTTTCCAGAATCTCTTTTCTCTTTTCTGATCTTTCATAAGTTGAACAAATGGTTAATTTATGGTATGTTGCACAAACTCAGGAAGCGGTATTGAATAAAATCATGTTTCACTATGGGTATTTTGTGCAAGCACAGCCAATTCCTTGGCTCTAGGGTTTCAGCATGTGAGACTATAACTTGTATCATTCCTGACTATCTGATGTAATCCAGATTTTAATAAATAATGTAGATTCATCATCCGTATTCTATGCAAACCTACCAAGCTTTTGCACAATCTAAAAAGATTCCATTAAAAATAATGCATTGATGAATTTATTGACATAGAAACTTATCTTCTTCTCTTTGTAGATGACATGATCATTTCTGTCACAAAAACAAATTAAATGATTTCGAACGTTTGGTTTACATAGTAGAAGCAAATTTTCTAGGGGTAGAATTTAGCTGAAGTTCTGCTAATTTTTAGTGTATTTTTAGTTAGATTGGAAATGATGACTTTCTCTGAAATAAACATTATTTTTCTAAACCTGTCTTCTCGAGAAAGGAAAAAGAATCTTTTTGAAGTCTTAGTAATGAGCAAAGAAATGAAAGATTAATTTAGATTATGGTAGTTGCCATGCACTAAGCAATAATTAAGAAAGCCTCATTGGAGTAGACCAGGTACAAATCCCTGCTCACTCATGCTGGTTTATTGGATGATAAGGAGACTCACTGTTTTTCAATCCAACTTGCCTCAAAGGTTTGTGGTTGTAAGAAAAAAAGAGATAGAGAATAGAAGATTATTACTTCAGCTCCTAAATAAAAGCTGGTATATACTCAAGCAAAAAACAACAAAGAATGATATTTATGTCCTAGGCTCATTATTTAATTATGCTCGGCATTACTAAACAGGATAGAAAGGCCTGCACATGGATTAGAGAACAAACAAAAGTATGTGACATCATCAAGAAAGTAAAAGAATTGCAATGGAAATAGGCTCGTCATATAGCAAGAAGAACTGATGGCAGGTGGACCAAAGCAGTCATAAAGTAGATCCCACAATAAAAATCATCCATGAAAATGATCTAAAACATGGATTGACAACATCATCACGTATTGCAGGACCAATTGACAAAAGAAAGTTCAGGACCATATTGGTTGGAAACATGCAGAAGAGGCCTTCATCCTGCCGTGAATAGAAAATAGCTAGAATGATGATGATGAGAATATTACAATAAGCTATGGAATTGCATACCTTGGTTCAAACACACCTTGAACTCTGAGATGGTATGGCCATGTGAAAACACTTGCAGAACTACAATATGTAAATCAATATGTAATGTGTAAATCAACAGTATCCATTCAAGTCTGATTGGCTGCTTTCCCATGAAATGAGCATTATATTTCAAGTCCAATTTTACTCCATATGTTCCCTTAATCTGAAGTTCAAAGGAGATGACCCTTTTAGTGGTGGCTTCTTACCTCGCTAAGTGATAGCAGACAGCTAATTAAGCTACATAAAATCAAAACTTCTTAGACCTTGGATGGGAAACTACTATGAAATGCTAGAATTATAGCCAATAATAGTAAGTAAAAAAATATCCTAGAAAAAAACCAATGGCAAAACAATTTCATATTGTCAAGAAAACTAGATTGATGTATTTGTGAAGTCAGCAAGAACTGAAGTTTAAAGTAGACTTTTTTTAATCTCAGTTAAGATGGCTGTCACCTGGCCCCTTCATTAATGTTGTTTGGCACCAAAGACATTTCTGTTCTCCATACCTTTTAACACCACTTCTGTATTAATATTTTATTAATACTGATTTGATGGTATTTATATTGTGACATAGAAGTCCATTTTGTGATCATTCTATTTTGATTAGATAAAAGCTTTGCATGTGTGGTTATATTTCTCTTTTAGACCTGTGGGTCACTTCTAACTCTTTCAAACAATGGGGCATACTCCAAACTAGAAACTGGGAGAAAATAAGAGAATATTTGCACTGCAATTAAATGTACAGCTCTATTATGCTGTGGTATGTCCAGCCCTTGGAAAGCAAAAGACCCTCACCCATCAGCTGTACTGGAAGGCAAGTTTCAGAAAAATCCTGAAATAGCAAATAGAAAGAGTGTCTGTCAGACTGTGAACATCAAACTATTGGCTCGTGTATTACTCTATTGTATCTCATGCAGAGATAAGAGGAGTGAGCTCTTAATATTCCCCATCAGACCGTTCTTGAGACAACCAAATGATTTTTTATCAGATTCTCCTTTGGCAGACAGAGATCCTAAAATGACACATCCTGTGGCTAAGTTAGCATTTGCAGCCTGCAGAATTCATTCTTTGTCTAATGGCAAATTCATTTTAAATTGAACTTGGATTATACTTTGTCAAGCGGAATATTGTGTAGACTGAATTGGTTTATACTTTTTTTCCACTGTTATCTCAGTTCGGGGGCTGGATCCGAGGCCTGGCCCCATTGGGAGCCAGGTAAGAGCTGCTGAAGATGACGCAGCGGAGCCAGGCAGGTGGGGGTCGCACGGAGGTAGGTCTGGGGGAGTTGGGTTAAAAAGGAAGAAAGCAGGTGGGCGGGGGTCACCGAGGGGATAGGACTGGGAGGATTAAGGTTAAAAGGGAGAAAAGCAGCCTACCGTGTTTCTGCTTCTGCTACTGGTGATCTGAAGGGGAAAACCCAAAATAAAACAACATGCTGCAAAAGCCCTCCAATCAGGAGAAAAGAAACAAATGGTGTTGGATATTTTGTCCAATCACAACCCTCTACCCATCCTGAATTTAAATATGGCAATAAATCTTAAATAACTCATAACTTAATATTTTAAAAAATCCTTTCTTAGTGAGCACCTAGATAGCAGGAAGAAGGTATATACCCACTTTCATCTTTATAGCTTGTATACTTTTGGAGATTTTGTGATGAGTCAGTTAGTCAGTGAGTAAGTGAATGAGTGAGTGAATGGTATTTGGCAAATATATATATAGATTATGACTATAGAGCAAAGAGACTTGACATGAAGTTTAAAACAGGCTATTCTAACAAATACAACAACCACTTGGAGTACTTCATATTCAGATAAGATGGTATTCTGAAGAAAGTTCACATTGGAAGTCAACTTGGTTTCCTGAGTAATTAATGCTTTATAGACCAGTGGGTGAGTCACATTTATCTGCTGCTCTGCCTGGTGTTGTAAGGAACAGCCAGTAGGGACCTGACTGAATGTGGAATCAGTGCTGAGTGAGTGGGTTTCAGAAAAAAGCAGATGGAAAGAAATAATTTCTGCTCTTTGTATTGTTTATCAGAGCAATCAATTTTCACTAGCCAGTGATAACACGTAATATTTCGGGAAATTCTCATGTGCAGCATTTACTAAGCCTGAAGAGATTATTGTTACTGAAGGAAGTTTGATTGGATTACATAGTTAGAAATCCTGGCTATAAGAATATTCCTGTAGCAGTCTTATTAATTGGGATTGCATTTATAGGTTGCTCCCTTGAAAAATAGTTAAGGTTAATGTTTTGTGTTTCTTCTGCCTCCCAAAATGGCTTTAGTGCCAGTTATGAATTGAATACTGAAAACTAACAACATTCTAGGGATTTGGGTGCTAGCACTGGTATTTTCAGAATGATGAGCACTAAAAAGACTTTGCCTTTTCTTTTTTTTTATGAATCACGTCCTTCTAGGATTCCACATGTTTCCTGATACTAAAAATATCTCCCCTAAATCATAAATTCACTGGATGTCCAAATTGTCATCAACAGGCCCCCGGAGATACGTATCATCTCTGATCTCCGGATCTTTCGACGCACCCTTAAAACTCACCTCTTTATCCAGGCTGGCCTATCGTGATTTCCTATATGTCCCCTCGGGGTGGGTTTTTTGAAAATAATAGGGTTTTATTTGGATCTAAGTATTTTAATTTCAGCCCCTAATTTAATTCGTTTTAATTAATTTTAAAAAATTGTTTATATTTGTGTATGCTTTTAATGGCTGTACACCGCCCTGAGTCCTTTGGGAGTAGGTCAGTATATAAATCTAATAAAATAAATAAATAAATACAAAGATCCCTATGTTTGAATGCCTTAAACTCTGTGCAAGATTATTGCACTCTGAAGGGAACATTTTCCAAATATCATCATAGTTATATTCATAATGAACTATGGTAACTTAGGATAAGGTAGGTTCATTGTTCATAGTGTCATATACCAGTCTCTTGTAGACACTATGGAACTCTTCATAATGTTACTTTTCTTCCTAACTTTCAAAAATATGCGAATATAGATTACTTTCACAGAAACAGACATAGCATCTATATAATGAGAATAAGTCTGGCTAAAATGAAAATTGCATTATTGACCACATGTTGATTTGTTATTTACTGCTACTATCACATGTTTTAGGGATTTTAGGGCTAATGGCAGAGCATTTGTGAGATATTTGCTCTTGAAATAGGTATCATGAATTTTGTAGATATTGTATTGTATCAATGAAACAAGGGAATACTTGAACATTTAGTATAGAAAAATCACTTGAGTCTATTTCATGGACTGAAATAAGGAAAAAGCAAAATGTATAATGAGTCTATATGTGAAGGTGGTTTGCATCCACGACCCTATCCCTGAGATCAAAGTAATCTAGATTGTTACACTCAGTCTTTTTTCTCAGGATCCCAAATTGGACTAAGGCAGTGGGTGCTTCTAGATTAAGTATGAACATGAACATATTTGCTACAATTTTGTACAAATGGTAATCCTAATTTAGTCCTGTACGTATGATATTGATGTGTTAGTCTAAGGAAGAAATTTGGTGAAGGGGTCGGGAAGAGCATCTGCTTTCTGGAAATCAATACACCTGCCATTGCTGGAAAACAATCTTCCCATCCATACTCTTTCAGAACTTCTGTTGCCATGGCTTTTGGTGTTGCTGTGTAGTGAAGGATTTTATTTAAAGACTGTGTATGCATGTACAGATGCAGCACATATTTTCATAATAAATTATTAAGAAAAACAGAAGTCAGAGACTAAAACTGAGCAATGGAAGTTGGTGGGTACATAGCCTGTCTTTAGTGCTTAATTGTAGTACAATAAAGTCAGGAGAATAACTCGGATAATGCAGAAGAATGTTGCTTAATGCAGTGACCAATTATTTTACAAATCAGCCTTCTACATGGTGCTAAGCCCAATTCCTATCAGTTCACACTCCAGCCTTTCCTCTCTTTTTTGACTGGATAACCAAAATGCTACCTTGATGAAAAAAAGTGGAAAATACAAGGTTTAGGTTTAGGTCTAATATGTCTGAGAATTTAGCAACTGGCTCACACAAACAGAACTGAAGCACCTAGCTTTGTATAAACATTCCATATTTTTGATCACATAAATTAGATCCAGTAGCTACACTGAGAAAGGGATAGCGGATCATGCAAAAAAAACCACAAGACCCAGGCTTCGGGTGAACTGGTATGGAGAAATAAAAGGTGGTACAGATCTAATTTCAAGCAGACCTCCCTAGAAATTCCTGAGTGTTGGGAAGTGGCCTTAATGCCATTAACTGAAGTAAAAGTTAGGGTCAGATAGTGGAGCAAAGTTTCCTCTGCAATAAATTGGAGTAAAATAAAAACAGCTGTGCTGAAGCCATCCAACTTTGTTCATTATATTCTGTCTGAGACTAATGGGTCTGAGCAACTAATTGTGGATATTGCTGGAAAAAATATATAGAAGACTTAATAGTTCTGTTTAGTGAAGGAAATGGCTTGTATACTAAATCCTCGGAAGAGCCTTCAGTTTGGCTAACGTGATAATCTAAACTTGGTTATTGTGCATGCATTTAGACAACAAGCACAGTATGGACAGGTATATGAGCCGGCTGGGTGACTTGGGTCAGTCAATCTTTCTGCTCAATTCATTTCAAAGGGGGGTTGTAGACAAAATAGGAGGAAGAGGCAGTATTGGATATATTTGCCACCCTACGTTGTTTATAAAAAACAAAGGTGGGATATAAAAATAAATAAATGAAATGATACTAAGATATATGTTGAGATGGGAGGCACAAAGCCTCTTTTGTTCAGGTTGCAACTTGTTTTTCTACCTTAATGTGGTGTTCAGAGTGGAGGCAAAGTCCTTTCAATCAAGCTCAGTGAGAATTGTCTGAATTGCACAGATCCGATATGCTCTTTAGGCATAGGACTCCATTTGCTGCAAATGAAAAGACATTCCACCAGCAGCAGCAAAGCTACACAGTCACATCTGTGACAAGTGGACAAAACAAATTAGATTGAATTTCAGAGTGTAATTAGTGAGATCAAAGTCTATCTAGTCTAGTCTCCTGACCAAAGATAAAACCATCAACGCTACATATCAGGTTAAACCAATTAGGCCAGAGGGTGCCAAAAGCATAAAAATGATAAACTAGAAAAGAACATTGCAGATTAAACCATTTCAGGTTATTATAAGGAACTCAGTCTGAAGTGAGAGAGGACTTGATCTTCTCATTCTCTGTCACAAGTGGTGCCTGAAGGGTACTATCATATCCTCTCTTCAATCATCTCTTTTCAAGTCTAAATATCTCCAGCTCCTATAAATTTGCCTTTATAGGACATAGTTGCTACTTCCGTGATTGTCCTTGTTGCCCTTCTCTGTACATGTTCCAGTTCACCTAAATCCTTCTTAAGTTATGTGTGTGTGTATGCCTTTAAATCTGTATGGACTCCCAGCAACTGTCGCATATCGCTGCAGTTTTCTCTACATGATTTCCAGAAGTGGTTTTCCATTTCTTCCATTACCTTCTTCCTGGAATCAGAAAGTATATTTGGCCCGAGACAGCTTCCGGTCCTGGAGGCAACAGGACGTGAGAGAGCGAGCTCTGCCTCTCACGCCTGAAACTCGCTTCTTGGGGGGCCCTTAGGGGCCGGGCAACCCCTTTT
>JANHFO010004806.1:791182-808986 GCA_032468095.1 Pareas carinatus | reverse complement strand
TGTTCACCGCCCTGGGTCCCTTCGGGGAGAAGGGCGGTATACAAATTTAATAAATGAAATAAATGAAATGAAATGAATCTAGCCTAGTTGTTATCTCATGTATGTGACTTTTTTTGTATTTATCGTACAGTGCATATTGTTACTTATTTGAGAAGATTACAGTGGTTAATTAGTAGGAACTGTTATGATGGCAATTAACATACCAATACTGGACTTCTAAACCTTTGGTTTGATCATACCATCTTTATTGCCCCCAGTGACCAAACTTAGGACATCTAAGACACATAGAATATGAAGGGAATAGCTTTCTCTTCCTATCCTCCAACAAATGAATTGCTTCTGGTCTTCAGAATTCTTTTATACTTGGTCTGTCAATTTATTTACAGACCTGAATAAATGTATTTGTCTGGAAAATTGACTGAGGTGACTTCCATAATTTGTGATTAATTATTAATATTATTAATATATTCATTATTGCTTGTACTTATCATAGTTCTAGACATTATGTAGAAATGTGTTTCTGGCTTGAGGTCTCTTTCTTCATTACATAGAATAAAGTTATCTAGGGCTTACAAATTGCTGCAGGTGATAGTAAAAGTGCAGAGAAGGCAAATTTAGGGTGATTTAAGAAGACTGCTTAAAATGTCACCATGGAGAAACTTCTAGAAGAATGGGGTTTGGGGCACAGGCACATGAAAAGCATGTGGCAAAGGCACAGAGAAAGATCAGAAGAAAGATGTAACGGTCACCAATAACAGCTGACCTTGTGGAGAACAGAGAATATTTGGGGGAAATGTAAATGTGGACAGCAGCGGTCCTTGGTCAAGGTGAGGGAGAGCACATAGTTGCAGCCCCTCTGACTGTTGCCTTCTCATTTTCATTCCAGTTACTACCTTGATGGCCGAGTGGCCAAGGTGACGGACTTCCTGAAAACACGCCTGTTAGACACACTCTCTGACCAGATCAGGAAAATCCAGAAAGTGAGTGAGTGAGTGAGAGGGATGGCTGGGGCAAGAGGGCAACATGTTTGCAAAGGTGGGGAGCTTCAAATACTTCAGGGTGCTGAGTCTGGATTTGGCAACTGCTCAGTACCAGACGTGTTTAGCAAAGGTTTCTACTTTGCTACTTCAAGATCCTGTAACTTCCAGCAAACTCAACAAATAAGATAGGCAAAATAAGTATGAGAATATTTGGATAGCTATCTGTGGAAAGCTGAAATGTGCTAAACCCTGTCCTTACAGAGATATCGGGAGAGGGGTTATTGTCTGAAATAGTTGAATTTCAGAATTGTTGGAAGAATACAAAAGTCATTATGCAAGACAGGAAGTGGGGGAGGAGATGCAAGTTTTAGAGAACAAAGGTGATGAATCTTTCCTTGGGCTAATATATATCAAGGGAAAAGAGGTCACTTCTATGAACTCAATATGCCTAGCTCTATTTCCTATAAGCTACTTGACTAGACTGTTTGGTCCATTTTTACAGAATGTTTTGACTTATCAAGAAAGCAATAAAAACAGCTTTATTGTGGATCATTTTTCTCTTAATTGAAATAGAATTTTTAGCTACACTGCCAGACAGATCCTAACAGGAGAAGGTTTATTTCATTAGAGAACCCAAAGATACCAGCTTACAGATGCCCTAATCAAATCTGTTACCTTGTTTCCTCTTCATTTTATAATTTTGGTTCCTTTAAGTAAGTCTAGTGAATGACAAGTCCTTCAGGCCCTTGTTAGATTTCCATCCAGAGGCAGCAGAAGTTGTAAACTGACATCATCAGGCTTTGTGTTTACTTACATGCATTTGTTTCTTGGCACCATCATGTCCTTGACATGTCTGTGCTATCAAGGTTTGTCTCATGTTAAAGGGTCATTCTCACAATGGGATCTCTAGTGCCATGTACATACTTCTCTTTCACCACTGCAGTTTCATAGGAAAGAGTTAAGGCCAGTATGAGTTTCTGACAGGTTTCTGGGGCTTGAGGGCTTGGTAACATATACCCCAAACATTGAATACTCTCATTAAAGGTACAAATATAGTTAAAGTAAAAAACAGCTTTGTAGTTGCTACTAATGTCTGTTTTTTATTGATAACTAGCTTAGAGGCCAAAAGCCTACTCTGATTTATAAAGGAACTGATATATAAAGGATTATATATTGTAGATTAGATGTTTGAACATAGTTAATCAGATAGTCAATCTGCATGTTAATCTAACAAGCATATTGTTTCTCATTTGGCTATATACACTTGCATATACACACAGTAAGGACCAGTTTTATGGTGCATAAACCTGCATCATATATGAAAAGAAGCGTTTGCTAAAAGAACAAATGTATTTATAAATCTACGTAGTAAATTACAAGTAGTCCTCAGTTTTTGTTTAGTGACTGTTAAAAGTTACAATGCCACTCAAAAAAGCGACTTATGACCATTTTGCATACTTATGATCATTGCAACATCCCCATGGTCACATGATCAAAATTCAGATGCTTGGAAACTGACTCCTATTTCTAATAGATGCAGTGTTTTGGGTTCATATGATCAACTTTTGCAAACTTCTAACAAGCAAAGTCAATGGGGAAGCCAGGTTCACTTAACAACTATGGCAGGAAAAGTCATTAAATGGGGCAAAATTCACTTAAATGTTTCACTTCACAACAGACATTTTGGGCTCAATTGTGGTTGTAAGTTGAGGACTACCTATATATACAACTATTCAAAACTAGGCAGTGTCAAGCGGTAGTCAAACGACAAATTGTGTATATTTGGGAGGGGGAATTACCATTGTGGAAATTTTTAAAATACTAACTTTTTAAAAGCTGAGAATGAGGTCAATTTGTACTTATTTTAAAAACTGAGAAAGAGGTAATATATAAAGTTCTGCTGTAAGTGGGAATAAGAAAAGTTTAATGGCGTTGCCATATGGTGTAGCAGCCTGCTGTGATGTATGTCTTGGAAAGCAAAATTATAAGTGAAAAATTTTTCTTTCCTTATATAAGGGTCTGATCTGGATAATGGAAATATCTTACGTTGTGGAAGTAATTTCTGTTTTTATAAAGAAATGAGGCTTTGAAGGCATGGGCAATTTCATTTCGCAAGAGTGAAGTATTTTATTGATTAGCCTGCTGTCTGCTACTTCATGTGAGACACAACAATCAGACTGAAAGGACTCATTCAAGGATAGCATACCTACAACAAAACCAACAGAGGTAAACAAGTAGGAAGTCAGCAAAAAGTGATAAGTTCCAGGAAAGCAAGATCAATGCCCATAGAGAAAGTAGGGGAAAGTAAAATAAAGTTCTGTTAAGATTTTCCATCCACTTCTTACTTCCCGCCCCCCTCGTTATTTCAGCCCTACTAGTCATTGAAAAATCAGTGTTATTTATGCTAGCCTGTGATAATACATGTTTTAAAATGACCAGCTATAGACAATTGTTGAACAGCAGGGCGATTCCTATGTTCTTACCACCACTTTTGCTGTCCCTTTCTTTTTTTGGCAACAGGTGGTCAATGCACACATGCCTGGAAAAAGGATTTGGTTAGAGGGTATCGGGGCTGCTTCTGAAGGAGGCATCACTAATCTCTCAGATTCCTATGCTGCCAGCTTCCTGTAAGTTAATCGAAGGATGAAAGTAGTGATATGTTTATGAGAAAACCAGTAAGGGCACAAAATGATCAATTGGCTTATTTTAGAAAAGACACACTAATTTCAACTCTAAAATCAAAGATATCATTGGATTAATAATTATTGGACTTTATCCATCCGTTTTTTTTGTTTCAGTGGGAAGAGACATGTAAAGGTAGTTAGTAATAACATATACAAATAAAAGTGGAGAAGCTACTGCTTTAAGGTAGCAATAGTTAGGTACCTTAAAGGAGTTGCTTCTCCACTTTTATTGTAAATATGTGCTAGACATACTGAAAGCAGATTAGAAAGGAGACTTTTAATTATCTGTAATTACAATGTAATGCTTTAGCATACCACTGTGAAACAATGGACCTAGGACCATTTTACAAGAATTACAAGAATTATCTGCCTCAATATGCTGTGAGGGCTATGCAGGAAAAGGAAAGGAAGGGGCAAAGGGAAGGGAAAGGAAAGTATTAATGGAGCAAAAATGGTATTAGCCAAAAAAAAATCGACCCTACCTATTATTTCTTAAACTTTACCTGTTATTGGCAAATTCCATAGAGATTAATTTTTTTAACTTATTTATATTCTGCCTTTATTATTTTTACGTATAACTCAAAGCAGTGGACATATCCACATCTTTCTCCTCCTATTTTCCCCACAACAACAACAACAACCCTATGAGGTGAGTTGGGCTGAAAGAGAGAAACTAGCCTAAAATCACCCAACTGGCTTTCATGGCTAAGGTGGGACTTGCACTAAGGGTCCCCTGCTTTCTAGCCTGGTGCCTTAACCACTAGACCAAACTGGCTCTGAAAGATTTTGAAAGATCAAAAGATTTATCCACACGCAGAATTCTTTTTTGTTTCAGCTTTATTTTCTTACTTTTTGTATGGAAATAAGAATGAGGATATATCACGAGGATACATTGCTTAAAAATTGTGAAACAACTAGTCCCATATTGACAGGAATATGAATCCACAGGTAGCAGTAAACAATAACTAATCACTGTTGCATTTTCAGATGCCAGAAAGGTGAATGATTAAGATAACCTAAAGAATGGAAAAGAATACTATGCCTCCTAAAACTCTGTTTAACACATTATTTGGGATAGCAGATTTATTTATACTTTAAGCACAAGTGCACCCATCTTTCTTTGTGTGCGGTGCTAATAAGTTTAAGTTCCCCTTTCCCCTCCCTTTCTCTTCCATTTGTCTTTGCTTTAAGTTAATTATTTTTACTTCATTTTTATGTTACGAAAGTATAAAAAAATCATATTTTAGCATAAGGCCCTTGGAAGCTCTGATCATTTTGTGGTAGGTGTCATTAAAATCCATTTTTAAAATTAGTATTTTTCCTCCTGGTGTGTGGGAAAGTGATGCCATAGGTTACAGGTCATCCAAGTGGTGGTGAAACGAACTAACTTGGCAACGTTTCAGCTCCTTTATAAAAATAAAACAAGGAAATCACATGGGAAAGTTCAAGTTATTAAGTTCATAGAAGGTGTTCCTTGGAGATTCACATGGTCAAGCCAGGTTAATCAACAGAAATTAGTATAGGGGGCCGCTTTCTTAAAAAAAGAGTTTGCTTATATACACTGACAGCAGGAGATCAACATGTTTTGTCTGACTTAGCATACCTAGCTAAAAATTGTGCTAGGCAATTTCCCTTCTACTGTTCATCCTCTCTCCACTGGAGATAAGAATCATTTGACCATTACTATTTCATTATAAATTGTGTTTTAAATTATTCCATGGGAATTTACTTCATATTTGCACAAGTGTGAAAACAAATCACATTATGCATTTATTTATTTATTTATTTATTTCAAGTACAGATTTAACTTTTATTGTGGCTTTAGCGAAAGTGATAGGCTGTGGTATTAAAACTGAAGGAAAGTGCTAAACTTGCAAAGGAGTTTCAGAGAGGAGATGAAGAGTTGAAAAATGAAAAAAGTATTTTAACTCTGGAAAAATTGAAGAATGTTCAAATGTTCTCAGAGTTTTCTCTTCTCAGTTACTACTAGTCCTTAACTTATGACCACAATTAGAATCAAAACTACCATCAATAATCAAAATGGTCATTAAGTGTGTTGCAGCGGATTTTACAACATTTGCCACAGTCTTTAAGTAAATGCATTTCCCCCATTGATTTTGCTTGCTGGAAGCACCCTGGGATAGCAAATGATGATCACATGACCTCAGGATGTTGCAACCTTCATAAATATATGCCATGTGTCAAGCACCTGAATTTTGAACACATGATAACAGGGACACTGAGGTTGTAAGTGTTAAGGACTGGTTGTAAGTCACTTTTTTCAACACCACAGTAATTTTGAACTGTTACTAACACATAGTCATACACCGAGGACTTCCTGTATAAAAATGGGTTCAAAAGAAGAGAAAAAGAGGACACAATTTAGAATCAGGCTGCTTTAGATATGGATATAAAATTGACAGAATACAGGAGTGATATTGACAAAGAAGTTATGCAGGACTTACAAGTGAAACCAGCTGATATTTTAATTTCTAAAATGAAACACAAATAGTAAATAAGAAGAGTGATGTATAAATTTCAACTAGAAGAGTGATTTGGACAACTCTCTTATATTTAGACATTAAAAAGAGCTGTGTTATACTTAGGAAGCTATTCCTAAGAAAAGATTAAAAAGAGAATGAAAAGACATCAGGGTTCCAATAGATGATATTGTTCAAGAACCCAGAGTATTAACCCTGTCAGATCAAATCAGCTGGGAAGAGATTATAAGGGAAGGTGTCCTTCAATAACTAGGTCTTTGCCATACAGGGTTTTATAGGTAATAAGTAGAATCACACCCAGAAACAAACTGAAGCATAGCTGTTATATAAGCATACCAAGCCATGCCCATCATTGCCCACACTAAATGTTCTGAATCAGTTGAAACTTCTGGTTGGTCTTCAAGGACTTGTTGTAGTAGTCAAGCCATGACGTGACCAGGGTATAAATGATTGTTTGAAGGACCTCACAATTTTGGAAAGGACACAAATGGTGCAGATAAAAATGTACAGAAGCTTTCCTAGCCACAGTTGCTGCTTGCTCATTGAGCAGATATTAAAATTGCTCATAACTTCGAATGCTCACCATGGTGCACTGTTGTGGTATCAGGACAGCACATTCATCATAAAATTTCTCATTATAGTTAAGGGAGAATCATCTCTCTCTCTTTCTTGTCTAGTAGTGCTCTATATCTCAACAATAGAAAATCAATTTCCCCCAATATTTCACTCAGTTCTTATAGTTATTCCAAGGACAATTTATGCAAGTTCTCCTGGGATATTTTCAAATAAATCTCCAACTTTCCCCTGTAGAATCTTGGTAATATCATATCTACCTTCATGCAGGAGCTGCCAAGACACACTTTCAATCAACCGGCTGTCTAAGTTCAAAAGGATTTAAGTTTTATTCATAATAGACAAATAATGAATTGTCTTGGGCAGGGAAGGAAAAAAGCAGACCTGTTAACGTGTTTTAATTATTCATACGTCTCTTTGTGTGTACCTGTGTGTATGTATGTGAATGAAAGTAAATCTGTTGTTTTGCTTCATTCAAAATCCATACATACGAATATACAAAGTCATCTAATGTACAGAGACAATATAGGGCATTTGGTCCATTGCCCTTGTTGGAGGACAATAAAAATATGTAGAAATATATTTGACTCTTAGTGCTGAGGCTTTTTTCTGTCACAATTAGCTGAAAACATAATACATTGTGCACACTGCACAACAGCAGTATATATTATCTGACAATGCTGAGTTTCAAGTCCAAAAAGCTCCCATAATTTACCTCTGAAATATCTATTTTTTTGCGAGGGGGGGAAATCTTGAGTACCTCTTCTATGGTGACTACTAATTCTATTTCTTAGTGAAGTAGCAGAATAATTAATTCATGAGCATAGTTTACTTGGATGGCACATTAATACCTTTCAAAAGAAGAGAATGCACCAGTGACATCTTCCCCCAAACTGATGGCTTCCAAATGTTTTGGAATATTACTCCAGTCATCACAAATCACTGACCACTATGGTGATTCAAAGAACCGTGAGGTACCAGTTAGATAAGGCCACTCTGATATATGGAACTAACACACAACCTAGACTGGAAATCTGCCCTGCTATTCTTGGTTAAAAACTAATCAATTGTCTTCTAAATTGCTAGGTGGCTAAACTCTCTTGGGATGCTAGCGAGCCAGGGCATTGATGTGGTAATGAGACACTCATTCTTTGATCATGGGCACAACCATCTTGTGGACCAGAACTTCAACCCATTGCCGGTAGGTGTACAATACAGTGTTCTGTATCTTCTGAGCTTGCACTAACATCCCTCTGTTCTTATACTGGTCTTCTGTCCTATATATTATATACATCCCTAGATGCATAATGTAAGACATGGCCTTTCTCATATATACAACCAAATATTATTTCTCCATAATTACTTATTTTTAGGAGTTACTTCAAGGCAGAATTTTTAATCTACTAACAGCAATACATAGCATGGTAGCTCCCTTATTCACATGCTGTGTCTTCATCAACTTCTGTCATTTCCAGCCAAAACTCTCTCTTCTTTTCACCCTTACTAGATATATACCTCAGCAGTAATTCCATTCATTTCTCACCTCACTTTTCTGCTTCTTTCTTGTTTTCTCTATATTATCTCTGCTGAATCAGTCTGAGTTTCTCTCTTCTTTTCATGTTGCCAGCCAGTAAATCAGAGGATTTGTGCATGACTTTTGTACCCTTGACCTGTTCCTCAAATTCCTGGGTTTTGCAGACAGACAGATACTCATGTACAGTTATACAGTATATTCTCTCTCTCTCTCTCTCTTTCTCTCTTTCTCTCTCTCTCTCTCCCCCTCTCCCTCTCCCTCTCTCCCTCTCTCTCTGTAGTAAAAAATTGTTTTGCACACACAGCTGAAAATCTACTGCTCTTTGTGGCCTGTTTGAACTCGGCTTGAAAATACATTTTTCCAGATTGGTTTCTTTCAGTGCTAATAGGAGACATTAGTTAATGTCAAATACAACATGTTGAAAGCAGATGGGGTAGGGTTACCTCTGGAGCTATAACTTTGTCCACTATGAGAGCCTCAATGGGACCCTTGTGGGTTGCACAAGACCAAGAGAATCAGGGTATTTCTTAGGGGAGGGGCATTTAAACCATAGCAGGGAGGAAGGAGGAGCAGAAGGGGAGTTATAGGTCCAGAAAACATACAATAAAAACAACCAAACCCAAGGCCGCCAGGTCTTTAGGGAAAGAGCAAAGTGGCAGGAAAATGGAGCTGAACAAAGTTTAAATTTATAGGAATGAAGGTGAAAGAAGTTCACAACTTCACACAGCAGGGTAGTTCCTTGCAGTTTAATGCAAACCCTCTTATTTGCAGTTCTTCAAAAGGACAGAAGTATTCACTGTTGAACGTGTACGGGGTTCTAATAAGAAAAACATATGTTAATCTTTTAAAATAGCAGGTTTTCTTTTCTTCCATTTCAACCTAGTAAATTTTACACCATGTAAGTGAAACTTGGCAGCATCAAAAAAGCTCTGAATCTCCGTGGCCAGAAATGTACAGGCCTGGTACCATCTGAGACACGCTGCCTGCGAGACCCTGGAGCGCAGCATGCAGATTTGAGAAGCAGAAGAGCAGCCACAAAAGCAGAGTTATCCTGTAACGAGGAGGAAATTTTCTGCAATTAGATTCTAGGAGACCATCAGTGGTTGAGATTTTCTCCTAGCTAAAAAAATTGTTGATTCAGGCTTCTTATGCCTCACATCCTCAGAAAAATATTTACAAGATGTCAGCTTAGGTAACTTACATAATTCTATAGCAGAAAAAAACAAGGATGCACATGATTTGTAGCTCTTATGATGCAGGATCATAAGAACTTTCTGACACAGAAAGATTGAAAAAATGATACCTCTTGGATGCTTTTTTTTCATAAAGTTAAGGTTTAATTTAAAAAAAACCACTGCTTTATAAATAGATTGATAAGAGGAAAGGAGAGAGTAGGAATGGATGAAAATATGGTACAGATAATAATCAGGCTACTGAGAGACAGAGGCAGAAGACACAGGCAGAGACACAGTCTTATACCATTTCCCTGGAAATAAGCCCTACCTCGAAAATAAGCCCTAGCATGATTTTTCTGGCTGCTTGTAAATATAAGCCCTACCCTGAAAATAAGCCCTAGTTAAGATTGTCAGCCAGACAGACGCATTTATCAGAAGTACATCCATTGCAGCTGAAGAGAGAGCAGCAAAAATATACCCTACCCTGAAAATAAGCCCTAGTGCGTATTTTGAAGCAAAAATTAATACAAGACCCGATCTTATTCTCGGGGAAACACGGTATTACTAGTTCAAAGTAAAATGGACCTGCTGTTAACTGAGTATCAATATATAAATACTTCCCCCCCTCCAAAGCATTTACACCAAAAAGACAGTTTGGAGGCCATAGAAAAATCAAAATCCTACGCAGAGTTTCCTCTAGGATTTCAAACATTCTAAATAAAGTGTACAGAGACAAGAGGGACATGTTATGCATGCATCTCCTTTTGAGTAAAACTCACTCAGTGCTAATATCTTTCTTCCTATCCAGAACAGGTGAATTTTTGGGTGGAGGCGTATAGGCTGTTGAACAGGCAGAACTGGAATCGCTCAGCCACAGCAGACTCTGAAGCTGGGCTGGGATGTGGTGCCCGTTCTTTTCCCGTGGGAGCTATCAGGGAGATGAAAGTGGCTCTTTGGACTGTGTAAGACTGCTGGGATGTGAAATTGAATCTTCCCACTAACACATTGACAAAGACTTGCTATCTTTCCTTTGTGCAAAACCTCCAATGCTGAGAGAAGCCGTGACATCAATCACTGCATTGGCCTGGCTGCCCATCAGCTGGCGACAAGCTTTGGCTGGGTGCCTTGCAAGAGCTCAATTGCTCTTCTTTCCATGTCATGGCAGAGCTAGCCCTAACTCCAGAGATACTCAGCTGAAGAATTGAGCTGTTGTGGCACCCATGAAAGCAGTTCTGAGGTCTAGGCTAATTCAATTGTTCTGGAATATCATTCATTATAGTATATGTCATATACATTATATTATACATGTCATACATATTATATATATGATATTCCAGATATATTCATCTAGCTATGTTCTTTACAGGTTTTGGAGTATTCAGTTCAGTGCATATTGCCGTTTACTTTATTAAATGATCATTTTTGGTCTTTACTATTACTTGAAGTAATTATCAATTGGAGCAAATTAAAGATTTATCCAAAATCTTATTGCTTATCATAAGGAACTAAGATTACAAACATTACAAACAACATGTAAGAAAACTCCCATATGATAATAGCATATCTTATGAGATGCTTCCAGATTTTTCAGACTACTGTAGCTACTGTAGAGCAGGGGTCCCCAACTCCCGATCTGTGGTCTGACACCAGTCTGCGGCATGCCCGCAACTGGGCCATGCAAACAAGCCAAGCCTCATTCGCAGGGTGCAGGCAGCATGCAAAGCCAGATCCCCTCCGATCTGTGGAAAAACCTTTTCCCATGGAACTGGTCCCTGATGCTCAAAAGGTTGGGGAACCATGCTATAGAGGATATTCTAAATATGAGCCTTTGCGAAAAATAGCTAAGGGATTTGTTATCCCCAGATTTTAATAGTGTTTTCTCTAAGGCCATGACAGCTCTAAATTGTACTGTAACGTGTTGCGGTATAGAAGCACCAAACTGTGTTTACACCTTAGCTAAGAAATGAATTCTCTTCTGCTTTGCACATGAATCCTAAGGGTATATTGTTCTCATACTTGTGGTAAATGGCACCCTTATTGTTCTGCTGCATCTCATTTGACCAACGCATGTACATTTGTCACTGGAAAGAACAGAACATGAAGTGACGAGAGCAGAACCACAAGTGGCATTTTATGTTTTGATTTTACAACAATAACTCTCAGAGAACTGGGAGTGGAAGGTCTATTATACTGCAATTATTTGTCAGGTTAGAGCAGAATTTCTTCACCATGTGGCTAGGGCACAGTTTTAGAGCTCAGATCTGGTTGCAAAGGTCTGAGGTGGGGGCTGGGGGTGGGCTGGGAATGTATCCTGTAAGTCTCTGCTAGGAGACAGCCGTGTCTACTTAGTAGGATTGTATAAAAGGTCATCTGATTTATGTTTTTTTCCAATACCTCTTTTTCTAAACACACCTATATAAGAAAGCCCTGAGGTCACGTCACAAACTTTCCATGCAAAAAGATACTCAAATTCTATAGCAGGTTCAGTATTGGAAAGAACTCAAACGTTTTTGACAGTTAATTCTGACAGGAAAAATTTGTGCAAACACAAGAAAAACATACTGTCCACCTTCTCCCATATGCGTAGCTATTAAAAGTTGAAAAATTCTGTCTCATATTTTCTGAACATAGAGAGGCATAATTCTTTATGCTTGCTGTTACTCTTGGACTGCAGCAAACTGGAATATGCTTCATAATCCTCTTCACTGCCTCTTCATAAGCTCTGTCCTAGGAATAATCAATCTGGCTTTTTTGACAGGACTACTGGCTCTCACTGCTTTACAAGCGACTTGTCGGACCCAGAGTACTTGCTGTTCATGTAGCTGGACTGCAGAGAAAACCTCGCCCTGGCAGGGTGATTCGGGATAAGTTACGCATCTATGCTCACTGCACCAGTTACTACAAGTGAGTTATCTCAGGGCAGGTGCAGCTCCTTAAGTAAAAAATGGAGGTTGGGCACCGAAGACCAGCAGACCCAACTAGGATTTAATCCACATGGGCTGCACCCACAAGAGGAAAATGTCATCCAAATCAGGTGAATCTCTGTGTTCCAGGCTCCCAGATCTACAGTATGGGTCATTATGCCTGCTACAGAATGAGATTCATTATCTGAACAATAGCGCGCTGGGGAGGGGGAATCCTATATAAATGCAAGCATAGATTTTGGCTCCTCTTCCCCTCCCCCTTTGCACAACTTGGCTTTCTCAGATAGTGGAGAGGGGAGGAATGACATTGGTGTTGATAGGGAAGCTCGCTTATCTCAGGGACTGTGGTGGGAGCCTTTGTGGATGACATCAAGGGAGTACAGTTCCCCAAAGGCCCCATCGTTTGGTTTCAGTTTCTTCTCTCCTCCCACTTCCCATTTGGGGTACCTAGCCTAGCTAAAGTTTCTATGATAAACCTTCAAAGCATCCTAGGAGTCTAGGACCTGGGACTTTCCTGAAGACACAGGTCCCTATTGTTGCTGCTTCACATCGCCCAGATGCTTTCAGCAAGGCTCCCCCTCCCACTCCTAGAGGAAGCGTTGGCCAACGACTGACAGGTAACTGGCAATAGAAACAGGGAGAGATGGGAAAGGGAGAGTAGACACAGGCCAGCAGACCCAACTCCTGTCCATGCCTAGGGCAAATACTGTAAATGAGGACCCCCTGTGAACTCCCTTCTCTTTGGGGATATTCTTGCCTAAGCTTACTTCAAAAGCAGGAGTATTAAAAACCTTATAAATGCTGCCTAAGGAAATAATGTGTATAAAGCTTCAGATGCCTTGTATTATCCCATCTGTATAGACATCCTATGATAAAATACTGTGGTTAAACACCGTCACCAACATCCTTCAGGCAAAATATACACTGAAAGATTGCCAAAAGTCCCTAAAACCATTCATCTGGCTAGCTGAGATTTCAGCCAGGGACTCCCAACATGTGTCGAACAACTCTTACTAGCTTTCAAATATTCCAGTCAAAGGACTTTAATTTAGCATATGGTATAGCTTTCTTCTGACCTGTAAAATATTGCTTTTTAGGCAGGTAGCTTTTCTACATGTACAGAACTGCAAATTGCAGCTAAATGGGAGGATTTTAGTTAAAATTGTAATGGCCTAGTGTCATCACCCCTTTGCTGCCTGCCACAAACATTAAAAACCTGAAACCTATTCTAATCAGAGATGCAGTAGCTGCACCTGTGTCAGATGTCAGTTTTTTACTTGGTTTACTAGCCACTTGCAAATTAAACAATGGTAAAGTGGGAAGGCTACTCATTTAATTAGACCAGGAAGTGTTATATTTTCTGCACTAATATGCATTTTTCCCAAGAGAAAATTTTGATGCTTCTACATGTAGATGATAGTGTTCTCCTCCCATGTAACCCAAACAAATTGTGCTATTCAATATTATGATATGACCCAGGCTAGATCTGGAAGCAAAAACATTATCTTGTCATACCTTACCTGAAACATGGGAGCTTAGCTGCTCTGAAAACACCAGTCCATAGTGGCTTCATTAAGACCAGGGAATTGTATGGGCAATTATTGAAGACTATGTTGGGAGCATCCTTTAGCCAAATCTTTCTTAGAAAAGTGATACAAATGAGAATTGATCTGACAGAAGAATATCCTGAATCGAACTGCACAAAACACTTCTTGCTGATAGACAGTTAAGTTAGAAGAAAGGCTACAGCTTTCATCCCTAAATCAGGTTCTTATCGCTAGAATTTCATGTTGGGATTGAAAAATAATATTGAAAATCTTTAATTCTAGAGTGAACACATTATTATTAAATAGTCTTCAAATGGTTCGCCTTTAACCACTTATCTCTCTCACAGCCCTAATTATGTCCGCGGTTCTATCACAATTTATATTATCAATTTGCATCGGTCACGAAAGAAAATCAAGTTGGTGGGGACCCTTCGGGACAAGCTTGTCCATCAGTATGTACTGCAACCCTATGGTCAGGAAGGACTTCAGTCAAGGTGAGTGCCATTGTCCAGTTCATGAGAACTCATTAAAGCAACATTTTAGTGATCAATCATTGATATTAAGCACACAATGGCCGGTGTGCTACCGGCCATTGAACTACTCATATACCTTAATTTCCATCTTTTGCTGTCCCAAAGGCTCATGTTATAATGAATCGTGTAAATAATGTTCATATTTAAGAAATTATATATTTTTGTGTTTTTCAAACTTGTGTATAATTCTATCCAGCTTTAAAATACTGGGAGAACCCAGCAGTTTTGTTTTCCTAAAAATTCCACCCATACCCCACCAGAGGTTTTCATGCTCCATAATGGAAATTATTCCACTATATCTTATTTTATTCTCGGCCTATTTATGGTGCTCTGCACAAAATCAGATAAAAAGTACAGTACTGTACCAAACCTAAGAAGGTATGCATGGTCTAATATTCCATTTTCCTAATGGCCAATGAATTGTCTGTGGATATTGGTATAATTTACCTGACAGTGCAGTCAATGTCTTAGCCTTTCCCTTTCATGGAGCTTATCTTTAGATTCCATAGCAGAGATTTAAGGATAAAGCTAGTGGCCATCTATCTTGGAAGTCTCCTCTATTTCTTTCTTTTATCATTGTCATGAAGAACATCTACGCCAGTGATGGCTAACCTTTTAGACACTGAGTGCCCAGATGAGTCACAGCTAATGAGTCGTGGCTCATGACATCATCACCTGGTGCCACTACTCTTTCTGAGCATGTGCATGGCCCCGTGACATCATCACCTGACATTGCTATTCCTTTCTGAGCATGTTCAGCTCTGGGGTGATGCTGGGACAATTTGGCTCGTGCCAGCAGAGGGCTGTGTGTGCCCGCTGTGGCACGCGCACCAGTGGTTCGCCATCACTGATCTACATTATCTTTAAGTTCTACTCTCCCCCCCCCCATTATCTGGAAAGGGACAGCTTTCTCTTCCACATTTTGACTGGAAAAAATGGATTTGTTCTGTGTAGGTCTGTGCAGCTTAATGGGCAGCTCCTCACTATGCTGGATGATGGAACATTGCCAAATCTGAAGCCTCGTCCTCTTCGTCCTGGTCGAACCCTTGTGATTCCACCTCTCACTATGAGCTTCTATGTGGTGAAGAATGTTAATGCCTTGGTGTGCCGGTATCGGTAGCTCTACCAAACCCCAAAGCCAAGGGCAGACCTTGAGACCCTCTTTGGGCGCTTCTTGGCAGGGGTGTGCAGACATCACCAGGAAGAGGACCGAAGAGCCTCCAGAAAAACACTGGCTATCCACAGCTGTTTCACGTGTTCTTATGGTCCTAGTATCCCCACCTGCTATGGCCATTTACAAATAAGCAGTATTTTAAACCCTTTCAGTTTTCCTATAGACTATCATAGAGTGGAGACTTTGTGCCACCTTGTGGGCAATGAAGAATCTGTAATAGGAAGAATTGCTTCTGGTTTTCTGTGCTCAGCAAGTGCAAAGTCAAGAGGTAACCATCACTCCAGAGGCTATCAAAAAATATCCACAGGAAGAGGCTTAGAATCTGGTATTTCAGCTTTATCCCTGTGGATGGTGTACCCCCTACTGGCAAGTGGTAACAGAACAAGCAATATAATCAGGAAAATGCATCTAGAAGAGCCAGAATTGCATCTTGGAGAATTAAACAGCCAGTTGAGCTGCAGAAGAAAGAGAATCCAGATATGAAATTCTGGAGTGTCTGTAGCTGCTTGAGCGTATGGCATTGTGGGATGGAAAAGAAGAGGATTGGTCTTGGCCACTGTAAATAATGCTGCCTCTTGGGAGCATTTGTTGTAAATGTTAACTATTAAATTATATTTTCTGAAAAAAATATTTGCAAGAACTGAGAAACTGAGGCTTTTAAAGTTTCCTACTTCTTGGGGAACCAATAAATTGTATCAGGTGGTGCATGAACGAATGACAGATAGGCTTGTAAATATTTAAAAACAGCTATTATATTTCTGTTTCAATATTCTGAAGTCCATGTAGCCTCTGCACCATACTAAGTCTCGGCCGCAGAACTCTGGATAACCATTTTATGGCAGCAAAGAGCTATAGTCTTCTGTTCTTCTTTGCTTTCATCTTCTGGTCATTCAGATTTTTGCAAACCAGATCCAGTAACTCTACCCCTGCACTTTCTACAAGTGGTATTTATATTAAGTTAGATGTCACAATTAATTATGAGCAACTAGACATCTGTTAGGTTACTAATAACCCTGCACCCTTTTTCAGTCTGAGGTTCAATCCTATTGTTTACACATCCATGCACAATTATCTAGCCTTTTAGATACAGCCCACCCCACATTATTCATTTCTATTCATTTCACCTAACTCAAATGTTAAAAAGATGCAAAACATTAATATGGTGTTCTCCAAGATTAAATTAAGATAGCCAGACGGAAAGATCATTCAGATCCAAAGTATTGGATTTTTTTGTTGTTGACATTAAATGTAAATGATAAGATTTAAAATAAAAATAAAATTTCAACTATCTTAATATATACTTGCTGTCAAAAGCAAAAGAAAAATAATGATCTCTCAAGTTCAAAAACAGTTTCACATAGATTTAAAGGTTCCTTTATTTTATTATTGAATGAAACTTTCTAAACTGGTTTTCTTGACCTTTTAAGTCGATAATTATTTTACTATGTGTATGGTTGGTTTAATTTCCCCTAGAACAATAACCAATTACAGGAAAAAAGTATGTCTTTAGGCATGTAAGACCAGGAAGAAAGCAAATTAAGTTTGAATCGTATTATTTATGTAATGCTTTACAGTTTTCAATTCTTTTTAAGTATGATATTATTATTACTATTATTATTAATCATTACAATAACTGTGGAAGAGAGATCAGCATTTTTATTTCGATATTGCAAATGAAGGATGGGTATAGAAGTTAAGAAGCAGTAACCTGCCTTGAAAAAACAATAACTGAGCAAATACACAGCAAAGGCAAGAACAAAGAATGTTTTGATTAATGGATTAGCTTATAAATGCTGCAGTAATGATTTACTGTATTAACAGGGTGAACTAAATGATCTTTGTGACATAGTCCAGGTTTGATGCTATGCTTCCAGGTACTATGCTATACCAGTGTCAGTAGTATGTTGCTCATCACAATGTAACACTGGACAGCATGTATGGCAAAAACTGACAAAACTTTGCAAAAAACTTCAGGACTTTTTTTGGAATTGCCTGCCATGCCATGCCTGCTTGTAGCTTGGGAAACAGTCTTGAGTTTCTGAACATAATTGCAGAAACTGTATTCTTCACTTTGTTGCTCCATGTCCTCTTACCCAATTCTGTTGCCCGGTCTGCTCTGCAGTAAAATACTGTATATTGCAGCCTGAATTAGATGTACAGAATGTGAAAAATGAATTGT
>JANHFO010004806.1:760939-775159 GCA_032468095.1 Pareas carinatus | reverse complement strand
CCGGGGCATGTGGGAGGAAACCGTGTTGAGCTCTGGCTGAGTCAGTTCCCTTCCACCTTCCCTCAGATAGCAGATGATCTCTCTATGCCTGAAGAGTTCTTCACCCCCACGGCTTCCCCTAGCCAACAGAGCACGGGTGAGTTCGGGATCGATTGTGGAGAACATTGAGATGAGACTATGGAGGATGAGGGACATTCTGTTATGGCTTTAAGTAGGACTCTTTCAGAAGTAGTAGGCTGCATATTAATTGGCTGTAATAAATGGCAGCTGCTATTATCTTGCTTGTTTTCTTGCTGGCTGGCTGGCTGGCTGGCTGGCTTGCTTGCTTGCTTGCTTGTTTGGGTGCTTAAGAACAGAGCTGTACTACTATTGTGACATTAGAAAAATAATATCCTACAGCCAAGAAAACCTGTGGAAAAATGGGATAGGTATTGCTCCAGATGCTTGGATTGGACAATGATGGTCAAAATCTCTTGTGTTAGTTGTTGTCTTTTTTACTTCTTTCCCATTCGTGGGGGCTCATAAGGATCATCAGTCAGTAGTTATTATGCAGCTATTCCACATTTATTTTTAATGGATTTTTGTGGAAAAAAGAAAATATGTGAGAACACAGAGGCTCCAAGTGGAAGATGATTGTGAACCCGTCGGTAACATTTTGTATTTGAGGCCAGGGGCAAGTATATAAAAATGCTCTCTTTGGAAGCACTCTTAGCCTCTCTTCTTTTTTCTGCTATCTGAAGAAAGTGCCTGGACTGAGGGCGTGGATTCACAGAGTGATGGAGAGGTAAATTCTGCTGATTTCTTGGTAAGTGCTTGGATTAGGGTTGGTATCTCTATAATCCATTTATGTACTTTCATCTTTTTGGGACTTACTATTTCCTTCACTATTTCTCTAACCTTCACTTATTTTATCACCAAATCAGAAATGACTTTAGGGTTCCCATCACCCACTCACTGACCTTTCTGTGAGCAGAGCCTCTAGCATAGGCTTGTGTTCATATGTTGTCCCCATATGAAGAAAAGAATAAAATGAAACTTCTCAAACTGTAAAACTCCACAAAAGTAGTAGCAATAGAGAAGCTCATCAGTGGAAGATGGGGAGAGGCAAGGGACTATTCTATAATGAATCAAAGAGTTCAAGACAGAAGAGATAACAAAGGATTTATTTTATGATAGCTTTCTCAGACTTTGTATCCTCCGGATGCATCAGGCTACAATCTCCATAATCTTCAGCCAATATAGACAATCCTCCTGGCTGAGGGATTCCTGGATGCTTGTTCTGTGATACAATGCATGCTTCCATTTTGCATAATATAGATGGGTCCTGATAGGCATCCTCCAACCCAGTTCTTTCTTTGTCCTGGAAGAATCATTTAAGCTTTGAACAAGTTGCTTTGTCCTAATTAAAAAAAAAACTATGGGCAAGAGTTCTGCTGAAACCAGTATATATCAGTGTGAGGGAGAAATGTGGGAAAGTTAGCTTCCTAGAACTCACTTCTGTCTTATATCTGCCTCAGTGTGATCTGCTGTCCACATATTCCCTCCTTTTTAAAATTGTCAGTAGTTGGAGCTGTTGCTTTACATTGCCATCACAAATTCAAAGTAATAGCGGATTATCTTGGCACATCCTTAAATCATTATGAAACAAGAAGTCTTGGAACATTAATCTTAATATATATATAGCAGTTCATTTTATTTTAATTCTATGACACCTGTACATTTTCTTCCTAGGTGGCTGAGGATTTACTGCATGTTGTAGAATCCCCAGCCTCAGAAGCTACAAATCCACGGAGAATATTTCTGGATGTCAACTTGAAAGAAGGCTACTGCCCCATGATGCCACACACAATGCACTGCCTTTCACTCTGGCCAGGCATCTTGCTGGTACTTCTCACAAAGGTGAACAAAGTCCACAGATATTCATTTGATATCATTCAGACTGGCAGTTTCTGAATGTCTACCCTTTAAATGCCCACCCTTTTTGCCTCCTAGAGCCCCAGTTCCCAAGTCGCCCTTTCTCTCTATCAAATGCTGGAAGGAATCCTGATGATAGAGAAGAAATTGAAAGAGGGACAGGAGACCCGGCAACCTCTGCGTTCTCAGCCATTGTTTTTGGAGCTCCGGCATCGAATGGACAAATTTGTCAAGAAGCTGGGTGGGCAAGAGTCACAGGTAAAGGAGGGCTGGGCTAATTACTGAATAAAATCTAACCCTTCAGTGTCGAATAGAATTGAGTAGACCTTTACCATGGTTGAGATCCCACTTTGCTATGGGAATGATAACGATAAATGATAATGATAAATAAGAAAGGAACTGAACTCTGTTGCGTAGTGGATTCTGAGTGTATCTTGTTTCTCTGTGTCCCTCAGTTGCAGAATACTTGGCAGGAGTTAAAGAACAAAATTTCCTCTCGAAATGAGCCTGGGAATTCCTTGGAGTGAGTATTGGTAAAAATTATCATACCTACTGACTGATATGTGCAAGTAAATTCATCCATTCAAGCAGAATATGTCTATGGGATAGTTTAAATTTTGCACCTGTGAGCATTGAGAATAGATAACTTGTTTAGACAAATTAACAAAGAAGAAACAAAAACATTCAAAATTATAGCAAGAATTAAAATGTAAAAGATAACAGAAGCAGGAGTGGGCAGTTTGCTGCTCTCAGAGCTCCAACCGATTACGATTATTAAAAACTGGAGGGACAGGAGACCATTTCCTGAGGTGAGAAGCAGATGCAAACTGTAGTTCAAAGCTTAAAATAGGAATACTATAATTTAAATAGAACAAGAGATTGTTTTGTCCAAGGTCCCCCCTAAAGTTAAAGGGTCCAATACTTCAGCTAATACTTTTGTGCAGCAAAGAAAATATATAGAAAACGTACTCAAATATCAGGAAAAGGAAAGGAAAAGAATTCCATATCAATCAATTTTCCTGGGTTGTTGATATGCTCTTTATAAAAAGTAATTGTAGAAAACATTGCAAGCCTGAATGCAAGCATTATGTTTACAGCAAGAGATGTTCCAAAACATATCGATGTTTATTTTGTTTCAGGCTTTTGCAGGCATTTTGCAATGTCCGGCGGCAGCTCTGTGCTGTATATCGACTTCACTTCCTTGGATCTTCAGGGGCCCAAGGCCTGCCTCAGAACCTGCTGGAACAGGTGCAGCAATTCACACAGTGAGTGTGAAGGAGCAGAAAGATGAAATTGCAGCTGGGAGTCTGGTAGTTGGCAGGATTTGTAGGTGCCAAGCACTGTTGTTCATGTCTTGTGTGCATAACAACATTAGTACTTTATTTATATATTTTTCTCCACCTTGCCTTGTCAGGGACATGCTCCAAGATTGGAAAGACTTCTTACTGGTGAAGAGCAAGCGTAATGTCACCATGGTGTCATATCCTTTGATGTTGACCATTTTCTCCCCATCATTCCATTTTGGTTGGGGATGCTGGAAGACCTATAGGAAAGTAGAGAAACCCTAGAGAAGGAAGAGGGCAGCACAGAGGGAAATACTGTTTTGAAACAACTATTAAAGCAACCTTGGTAGAGAAGGAATTTTGGGGGAAAACAGCCTTGAAAACAAAAATTTCTTTTCCATCTTCACATGCACAGAACCTATTTAGTGTTTCCCTTGCTATAGGCATGTGGTAGAACAGGAGTAGGAGGGCATAGTTCCTAAGCTGCTCAGGTTTTGGAACAGAGCCATAAAAATATGGTGTTGAAGGATAACAGAAGTACAGCAAGAAAGTACCCATACTCCTAGATAAACATTAAACTCTAAATAAATTAAATGATAGCTCTGTTATTCATTCAATTCTTTGTTTGTTTTTTTAAAAAAATAGGGATTGGATTCTTGATTCCAAAAATTCTATGAAATATTTAAATATTGTACTGGGTGAAGGTTTAGGCTACTGTTTGAGCTGGTCATGGCCAAAATGGAAAAGATGTCTATCTTTAAAGAAATTCTTAACTTCCTTTCATCCACATATTTGGAAAATTTCCCAGGGCTTGTGCATTTCATCTATGTGGATCGTACAGCAGGACAAATGGTGGCTCCATCACTTGGCATATCAGAGGAATCTACTTCAGAATTAGGCAAAGGACCTCTGCTTGAATTTATAAAGAAGAAGGTAACGATGGGTGGTTGACAAGTGTGTGTTGACAAAATTTCAGTGGGAGATGTTGAATTTGAAGTTTGGGCTTTCTCTCAAGCACGTTTTACCTTCCTTTCTCTGCCTTTGGTCCACAGGTATGGTCGCTGGTGGCTTTGACCCGAAGCTACCTGCAGAAGGGCTACACTACACTGATGGTCCGAGATGGAGACTACTATTGTACCTACTTCCTCTGGTTTGAGAATGAGCTGGTAATTATGGAGGAGCCTGGAGCTCAGCGGAAAAGGGGGGTGGGGGGTCAGGATGCTATTTTACAACTTGTGATTTATAAAAGATATTATAAAAGATATTGTGATATTGAAGCTGATGAGCCTTTCTTCAGAATGTGGTGCAAATGATGTTAAACAGAAATTGGCTTTTGTATACCCAAATTAAATTCATAATCCTTCCCTGTTAAATGTACAACTGGCTATTTGTAGTTTCTTTATTTAATTGGTATGATTTATGGCCAGAGAGGGTCTCTTTTGCTCCTCCTGCTGCTTAAACAACTTGGAATCAGAAACCATTCTTGATTTATTGCAGGTCTTCCAGATGTAAAGCCATATTTACTCATCTTTGATTAGATACTGCCTTTCCCAGCTTTGCGGATGAACAACTAATGTGGCAATTAAGTACTGACAACAGGAAGATAGTGCAGACTGATTACTTTAGTCCAGTCTTTCTGAAGAGCACTAGGATGAGGATGCTTTCCTTAGCCATGAGCCAAGAATACATACATCTGCTTCAGTTCCAAACATCCTTTTCCTGACAATTTCTTTCTGTTTTCATTTAGGGATATAAGCTGGAGGTTATGGAAGTACCAGTGCTTCCTGATGATTCAGTTCCCATTGGGACACTAGCAGGTGATTATTACAGGTAAGCAGGATTTCTGACTCCATAGATACTGATGGGTGCAGAAGGGATTTGATTCAAGCTGCGATTAGATGAAAAGGACAGTGTTTACAGCTTAATTAGTAACTGCCTCTTCCTCTTAGCATTGGTATAACTTACAACGTTGAAGTGTGTGGCCTCCAACATCAGATCTAAACCTATACTCTCATTATCTTTGTGCGAGAGGAAGTTGAAAAGTGTTGTAACCATCAACGTTCTGCCACTTTATCTTTTTTACTTTGCATAACATTGGGAGAGATCTTTAAATTGCCTAAAATTATACGGCTATGCTTTACATTTTTGTAAGCCTGTTGAGGCTTTGTAGAACTTTCTTGATTTCACCCTTTCATCACCACCCACATTTACCCATTTTCTGACTCTCTTATGCAGGAAACTGCTCCGTTATTTTGGCAGGAAACATACCAATGAAGTGGTGAAGTGCTATGAGCTGCTGACCATTCATCTGGGCATCATGCCAAATGAACTTATGATCCAGCAGGCACGCAGCTTGGCCCAGCAACTCTGGGAGCCAGCACGCATCCCCTTGCTTTAGAGGACTTGACTGGTGCTCACTGCAATCTGGCTGTTTTCTTTCTGGACTATGTTACATCTCAGGTCTCTGCTGATTTTCAGTGGGACTCGACTAGCTTGAACAGTGTTTTTACCTGACCTCCATTGGATTTTCAGCGCTCGGAGATCAGCGTGTTCATTTGTCTTCTTTCGTAACATCAGAGAGCTCTGTCCCAAAAGTTGTCTTGGATACCAAAAGTAATTCATTTCAGAGTACAGCTATTGACATAGCATTGGGCCTTGGTGTGAATTTGTGTTGGAGAACTTGCAATACAGGATTTCCTTTCTTGTAACTGCACATCAGAACTTTGACTCAGAAGCCCATTGGGCACAGCTTGTAAACTTACATATTTAGTGTAATGCCTCATTTTGTTAGGCACTTCATTATCATTAAATATTTATCCTAAACTTGAGAAATGTAATATACAATAAGTTAGAGCAGAAAAGATAACATTTTAGGCCTCATAAAATATGGAAGTTAATTAAGAAGGCGCCGTCCACCACCCTGGCTAGATCCTAGCTATCACTCTCTTATTCCAATTCAGTTTTTAAATCTTATTTATAAGTGTATACGTATCAAATGAGAGTCCTAAGCTGCAACCATTCTGCTTTTTTTTTACGTATTTTTAGGAATGCCTGAGGCCCATACAGCCCTAGTTTAATTATTAAGCAAACTAATTACATGCTCAGAGTCCCAAGGGAAGGTGGGTGCCACAGAGTTTCCCCCCCAGCTATCATGCCTGTAATTCTTTCACTGCCACATTCAATTCAGTCATTTTTTTTTCAGTTGTCCTTACCTGCCATGTTCAACTTTAATTGCATTATTAAAAATATTTCCTTTTACATGGTGAGTAACGTATGTTAAAAAGTATGAATCTTCATATTTCCATGTTGTTGAGCTATGCTTAGGACACCAGTTAGCCTTTATTCCTGAGGGCATGGAAGATCCTGGGGCATGTTTTTTTTAAAAAAAATCTTCAGAGGCTTTTTCCATGTGTTTTTTTGTCTTTATCTTGCTTTGCATCACGCCAGCTTCCCATGTACCGTATTTATTTTATTCCTTTAAATATAATTTCAAAAAGGTGGACAGAAAATCTTTGAGGTGTCAAAGAACACATCCACAAACACCATAGTCTCCCTCCCTGCTTTATAAATGTTTGTAAAAATTTGTATGCAAAAAGAGACATGAATATAATGAGAACAATATCCATAGAAAAAGAGCTAAGGATTCTTAGCTTTAATAGTTTATACCATATGAGCTTTCAGTATTCTAATTGTCTAATAAAGATTAAGGCAAATTGGCAAAAGTGGCTGTATTTGTGATTAAAATCATCCTACAGCCTCTACTGTACTGTTGTTTCAGTACAGACCAGTGTTATGGAATCAGTTGCAGAAGGCAGAAATATCAAGAAATTTCTTTTATTGGCTACGGGATTATTACAGTTGAACACATCTGGAACATCGTAAGCTGGTTACCGTGGAATTTAATTGATTTCAGGCCTGATCCAAAACAGCTATTAGTCTATTCTTAACCATCTCTGTCGGTGCCATTTTCCATAGAACATTATTTTATAACCAGATAGATGAGTGCATTTCTCTGGCTGTGCCTGGTATGAAGATGAAATTTCTACACAACGTGTAGCTATTTTATTTTTGTCTGTTTCATGTTTATCTGGAAACAGTTTTCAGTATGATAGCCTATCTATTCAGGAAAAGTAGTAATTACACTTATAAGGATTACTTGCATAGGAAAGTTGAGAACCAAGGTTTATTCATAATTCTTGGCAGGGGATTTCTTTATTAATAATGAAATAATCCTTTCTCCCACACCTGGGTTACTGTAGTCACTTGTTCTAGAACTGGCAGAAAACGAATATAAAATTCACTATTCTCATTGCTGCCCTGTCTTGTATCTAACCTTTGGCTTGACTTATTGCCAAACAGTGGTATCCTGATATTGCACACACAGGTCGTATTAAGTAGGGCAAAGCGGTGAAACCCTCTGAGCTTGCTGCACACTCGTGTTTTGGATGTCAGCAGCCAGCAGGAAAGCATTGACAGGGTGGGGGCGTTGGCAAGTCTTGACAGCTGTTCGCTGTCTCCTGTTTTATCAAATATAATATCTAGGTTTGCAGATGTCATTGATAACCCAGTTGCCTCTTCCTCTTGTGTGATAAAGCAGAAGCAGCTTTCTAACAAGCAGTTGCTCTCCACAACTCTGCCAGTCACCAATTAGCTTATACGTCAGGGCTGCAAATAGGTCCACTACTTTCTGCCGAGAAATGGAACAAAGGAATGGTGGTAGAGGAGAAGGCTGGGATCTGGGGTTAGGCCGTGACCACTACACAAGCCTGACGTTGCTAATGGGTGTTTGCTGCTTCACCCCTTATAATCACCTGACCTTGCCGGTAGGATAGTCAGCGGAGCATGTCAGATTTCATATGTCTGGAAACTACTATAGGTTGATAGCTCTGGGTGGAAGAATACTACTGCACTTTGAAAACCAAAGCAGCCGAGCTCCACTTAACATTGGCCCATACATAGGCTGATGAGATGAAGGCAATTTGATGAAGGTAGTGCAGAATAAAGTGGTATATGTTGTTGGTACATGATTAAGATGCAAATGAAGAGAGCTGGGCTGTGTAGCCAAATGAGTCGTAAGTGGAGCCTAGCAGTGGGGTGAAGGAAACCCGAGGACATGAATGTAATCTTTAGCAGGAAAAGATCTCACAAATTTTTTACTAAAAAATGCAGGGAGGACTGAGCATGCTCAACAATCTCAACCTAAAACACTCAGTGTGTTGGAAGGAGAGGAGTAGTAAATAAGGAGGAAGAGAAAAAAATGTCTTATGTGAAGGGGGATATAACGGATTCAGAAAGTGATGCAACATTTGGATTCCCGTCTTCCTCCTGAAATAATTTAAAATGCTGTGGTTAAAGGTTGACAAGAATAAAGCAATGGGATAGATATATTCTGCATTGGCATCCACGGGTAAACAATCTGTTTTAAAGGGGGGGTGAAGCCGTTTGTGGGTGGATTTTCATTAACACTGCAAAGCAGAGATATTCTTCCAACCACTTACAAGGAAGGGTGGGGGCTGATAATACAGAAGCATGTGAAAGATGGCCAGGCGAGTGGAAGATGTAATTATACCAATAGATATCAGAAGTTAATTATTTCTTTAAACGCTTGACTGGAAGCCCTCTTAATCTCAGCTGCCTGCAAATGTTGGCAATGGCTGTGATTATCCGCTGGGGGTGGGCATCTGCACGGCTGAGAAACAGGAGAGAGCCGGTGCTCCAGTTCTGCCTGAATCGGGTCGTCTTCTGCTTGGTTGCCAGCAAAGGCCGGCCAGATTTTGCTTTGATGTTAATACCCTGTTTTCCTGAAAGTAAGACATCCTCCGAAAATAAGACCTACTTACAGTTTTTGCCTCTCACTGAAATATAAGGCATCCCCTGAAAATAAGACACCCCCCCATAATAAGGCCTCGGACTTCAGGTTCTGGGTGGCCTCAGAAGAAAAATAAGACTTCCCCTGAAAATAAGACAGCGCATCTTTGGGTGCAAAAATTAATATAAGACAGTGTCTTATTTTCGGGGAAACGCGGTAGGTGCATTGTAGGCCACCTTTTCTGCCACTTCTCCCTTAGGGAGTCGCCCGAAGGGCTTTCTCTGTAACCTCAAACAGCCTTCCCTCAGGTTGTGGCGTGTGCTGTGTGCTGGCTGGAAAATCTAGGCGCTGAATGGGGCCGTGCAGGAAAGGCTAAAGTGCCTTTGCGAATACGCTTCCCCCGTCCCTTCACATTCCCGGGGCGCGAAAGGTGCTCCGCGGCCGCCTGTCTTGGAAAGAGCCTCGTCAATTATCCACCCGCGATTATTGCTATGGGACGCCGGAAGGGGCGAAAATGTTTCTTTGAAATGCTCTTTTGTCAGGCAGCCAACTGATTTGGTGGACTCGGCCTGAGTCCCGAGATGGAAAGCGCCCCTGCTTTGGGCCTGTTTGGAGGGGACGCCGCGTTGTCGGTGAAGCGCAGCTACACGGGAAGATTTAAGCGACGCCACCCCCGCCTCCGCCTCCGCCCTGTGCTACTGACTCGAGCATTCAGGGCGGCTCCCGGGCACTCCCCCTCCCTCGCCTTCCCCGCCTCCCCGCGGGGCCTCCCTGGATTCTCTTCTTCTCTTCGAAAGTGCGGCCCGAAATGCAAAGTTCAGTAGGTGTAAAATGGCCAGCGGGCACTGTCGCCGCTTGGGCCCGGCTGGCACTCGCCGGATTTTGCCCGGCTGCAGGGCGAACCATTCGCGGCCTGCAGCCTCCCTGAAGCGGGAGTACGACGCTGTCGTGATCGGGGCAGGTGAGCGCCAGAGGAAGGAAGCCCGTTTAACACACCCGGGAGCGACGGGGGGTGGTGTTTCCCCATGGCCCCCTAGGGAGACAGCCCGCTGCCCAGGTAGAATTGCCTTGACTTGGAGTCAGTGTCCATCTTGATGTCAAGAATCTTCCTTGACGTGCAAAGATCAAGCCTCGAAGTTTTAAACTAGAAACTATGGGCCATGCAGCCCTGTGGCCCTTTAAAAAGTAAAGCTTCCTGGGGCATCTTTAACTCCTCCAGTTTTATTGACAACAGAATGAACTTAGTTTGGTGTTTTTCTACTTCCCAGATATTTTGTAATAGTGCCTCATCCAAATGCTGCTGCTTGCCAACATTTCATATTTACCTGGAGTTCTGTATTGCCCTTTAGGTGTAGCATCTAAGCAACCTTGGCTGATTTCAATTAAGCAGAGTCACTTTTGGTCTTTCAAAAGGTCAGGACTAGACTAGAATATCCAAAAAGCCACCTCATTATAATTGCTAAGAAAATTCAATGGAAGGGTTAATGCAATCATAAAACATCAAGCATAGTTTGGAGACTTACTGGAATTCTGTGCCTAGAATATACAGGGATTAGCAACCTCTGATCATTTAGATCAGTATTTCTCCAGCATGCTGGCTGGGGGGATTGTGGGAGTAAAATCCATCTGTCTTAAAATTGTTAAGGTTGAGAAACACTGGCTTAATGCAGAATTATAATTCCCAGCATCTTCATCACTGACCATGCTGGCTGGGGCTGGCTAGGCATGGCAATTCACTTGCATCTGCAGTCTTGCTGCTGATTTTAAATGTTTTCATATCACCTGCTCTTAATTGTGCTATAAATTATATTTTAACGGTTCAAATGAATGTTTTCCAGTGAGGACCCTTTCAGGGTTGAGAAAGGTGACAAAATGCTTATATAAATAAAATATGTGCAGCTATATAAGAAGTATATGATGACGTATAGCGTTTCATTCTGGGGTATCTCTTTACAGGACACAATGGACTAGTGGCTGTAAGTACTGAGGGTGCTGGGAAGAGGTCGCACCTTACACCTGACAACGTCTAGAGCAGGTCCCGGGGTGCTTAACTTGTACTTGGGGAGAATCTGTTGCTCCCTGGGGGTATTTGTCTTCAAATTATGGTGTTCTTCAAATCATGGGGTTCTGCAGCAGAGATTCTTGGAAAGGAGCAGGTGGGACTATTCGGGGCCAAGTTAATGCTCACTGCATCTGCAGGCTGCTTATTTGCAAAAGGGAGGGTTGAAAACAGCAGTGCTGGAGAGAAGATACCTTGTGGGAGGCGCTGCAGTCACTGAAGAGGTCATCCCAGGTAAGAATTGAACTGATCCAATACTTTCCTTCCCCAAGCATATAAACTTCTGCTCCTTGGTACACCTGATCTCTGCTATTCTGCAGGCTTTCACTTCTCCAGAGCCTCTTACCTGCTCAGTCTGCTGAGACCCCAGATTTACACTGAGCTGGAGCTGAAGGTATGGATTGTGCTTTGAGTAGCACTAGGAAATGCTTGGAATTGTTTGATATCTTTTCCCTCCAAATGTTGCTTGTCATTTTCCCCCCTGAAGCCTGTTATATCCTGATCTGGCATGTCATGGGTACCCATTGACTGGGCGCCTTTATCTTGTGGGTCCCAGGAGATGGGCCCGCTCTGCTGCAGCACCTGCCTTATGGAACATTCTTCCCCCTGAATTTAGATTAGCTCCATCCCTTTTGACATTTGTTTTATTTTATCTATTTGTAAAAACTATTAGCCGCCCATCTCACCTCAAGGTAACGCTAGGTGGCTTGCAATCATAAAAGAAAACTATATAAACTAAAAACATAAAAATTTAATACAAAAAGCCAAACACTGAGGCCCAATTAAAAGACGCAGAGGGCTGGAGCGGTAGAGTGGGAGAGGTAGGGTCTATGGTTAATCTATCAATTCTCTCCACGGTGATGTTCCTCCATTGGAGCCCCAAGCTAACTGGCAGAGCCAGATCTTTAGGCTCTTACAGCAGTTAGGAGTGTTGGAGCTGACCTCACTTGGGGGAGCGGGAGGGGGGGGAGGAGGCGCAGCCCAGCCCCGGGACGGCGGGCGGGGCGCCCGTCTGCCCGCTTCAATCTCGCGGTTGCTGCCAAGCGGATGCCCGCGAAAGGCGAGCGGGCGGGCGAGGAAGGAGTCGCAGCCGCGCTTTTAGGCTTCTATTCAAACCTTTCTCGAGCCGCGGACCCCCAAAACAGGTCGTTGCCACACGGGGGACCCCGTCCCCACGAATCGCCAATCGGCAATTCATGGCTAGGACTTTTTCCTCAATTTCCTGGACCCCTCTGTGGACCCCTTCGGCAGCTTGCCACAGACACACACACACACCCCTCCAAGCGTCCAGGACCCCAGGTTGAAAACCTCTGCTGAACGGCTTCACTTTACATAGACTCAGAGTCATAATTTATTTGGCCAAGTGTGTCTGGACACACAAGGAATCTGCCTTAAAATAAACCTGTGATTACAATCAAGGATACATTCATAATCATAAAGTACCGTACATTCATCTTGTGGTGTGCAGCTCTCTCTGAGCAGCTTATAGGGTCAACATAATGTGCAAACTTACATAGCCAATAAAATTATAGACCTGGAACAGGTGTATTTGCCTTCCCTTAACAGATTGCCCTCAATTATCTGGGTCCTCATTTTACCGGCCTTAGAAAGATGGCAGGCTGAGTCGACCCTGAGCCGCTCAGGACCAAAATCCTGCCAGTGGGCACGATTAGCCTGCAATACAGGTAGTCCTCGACTTATGACCACAACTGAGACCAAAAATGTTATGTTGCTAAGTGAGATATTGGTTAAGTGCATTTTGTTCCATTTTACAGCCTTTCCTGCCACAGTTGTTAAGTGAAATCGCTGCCTTGGTTAAATTAGTAACGTGGTTGTTAAGGGAATCTGGTTTTCCCCACTGATACTGCTTGTCGGAAAGTCACAAAAGGGGATCCCGGGACCCCGGGACACGGCAGCCGTCATAAATACGAGTCAGTGGCCAAATATCTGGATTTTGATCGTGGGATTGCATTGCTGCAATGGTCATAAGGGTGAAAAGTGACCATAAGTCATTTTTTTCAGTGGTGTCGTAACTTTGAACCAGCTGCTAAGTGAACTTTTGTTCAGTCGAGAACTGCCTGTACGGCTTCGCAGTGCTTGGCAGCCCTCGCTGTGTATGTACATGACAAAATGCCTGTACTTTAGGGGTTATGAATGTATCCTATGGTTGTAATCACAGTTTGCTTGTACAAACTCCTTGTGTGTCCTGACACACTTGGCAAAACAATTCTGATGCTGATTCTCTAGGCAGTTTACAGAGGCAGCATAAATTGCCCCATCCCACCCCAACAATCTGGGTCCTCATTTTACCGACCTGGGAAGGATGGAAGGCTGAGTCCATCTTGATCCAGTCAGGATCGAACATCTGGCAGTGAGCAGTGAGTTCGCTTGCAATACTGCATTCTAACCACTATACCACCATATGAGGAAGGAGGGCCGAGGGGGAGCCACAATCTTACCCAGGGGACCCTCTGGTCTAGCAAAAGCAGCCTGATACTGATGCTCGTCCTTTGGCACAGTGCTGCTGCAGCTCGGTCGCCGCTTCCATGCTCCGCTGATCGGCCGCACCGGGCCAGATGTGGCCCAGCGCAGTGCTCTGGCTGGGTGACTGGTGACGCTCTTGCTGGAGTCCCTCGCCGATCTGGCCACCAGCTGCTCATTGGGATCTGCAAATACAGATTGACGGGAGGGTTAGGTTAGTTCCCCTGGCTTTGTGCAAGGTTGGGAAGCTAAGGGAAGAAGCAAAAGTTAGGTAGACTTAATTCTTTGGGCCAGTGGCTAGGAGATAGTAAGTTCTAGTGCCGCATTATACATGGCATAGGGCCCAGTTACTTGCAGGACCTCATTCTACCCACCGATACCTCCCGCCGACCCACACGCTCCCACAGAGAGGGCCTCCTCAGGGTGCCGCCTGTCAAACAATGTCGGCTGGCGACCCCCAGGGGGAGAGCCTTCTCTGTGGCGGCACTCACCCTCTGGAATGATCTCCCCCCTGCTATACGAATGATTCCTGACCTTCGGACCTTCCACCGCATCCTGAAGACACACTTGTTCCAAGAGGCCGGCATGTCATAGCTGCGCCCTGGTCCTCCTGTGCTTTTAGAGTGGTTTTAAATGTATTTTATTTAATTTTACTACAGATGGATATCATTTTA
>JANHFO010004806.1:715881-739043 GCA_032468095.1 Pareas carinatus | reverse complement strand
GAACGAGCTTTTTTTAAAAAATCTAAAAATTGTCCACAACAAAAAAAACTCCGTAGTGAAGTAACTGAGTTATGAACCTCCTGTTTCTGCAAGGCATTTTCAATGCTGCTGCCAAAATGGATTTATATTTGATCGCTTAACTTTTCAGGAAACTCTGGAATCAGAAACTAAAGGATCCGAGGTCCAGGTAAGAAGCTGGCTCCTTTTTTATTGCCTTGCAGTATTCAATATTTGGAAGAAGGGGATTCTAGGGCCTCTATAAAGTTTATTTGCACGACTGCTTCCTGCGCCTTTAAGCAATTAATTCACCAGATTTCAAAGCCTTTCCCCATTTGTGCCTAATGGTGGGATTTACCAGCCCTTTTTTCTTGCTATGTTCCACTCATATTGCCATCCTTTCCTTACCAATCATGAAGGAAATCATGTGTCAGTGTTAAAGCACTATTTTCTTCCTTGTTCTGACACCGTTGAAGGACAGACTCAAGATGTATGAATTCTGCTAGGCATTGTCACCTTGAAGCAAAGTCAGGTGACTACAGCGACTTGAAACAAAGGCAACAGAAACAGGATAGCAAATGAGGACAGCAAATTTCACGCTAGTACAGTTTTCTGCTAACTCAAGGATGGGTGGATAGCACTTCAATTCAGCCATGGAAAAACCTTCTGGGGGATGGCCAGAGGGATTGTTATCTGACAAAAGGCAATAATTTCTTCCCTTGTTTTGCAGCCTAAAAAGCCTGAGCAAGAAGAATACCTTCTGGATCCATCAGATTAAGTGCCTAGGCACTGAGGTTCACTTGGGTGAATGCAAATTACATGTGTTTCCAAAGGCTCAGAATCAAAGTGCCTGCCCACAGGGTATGCACGCCTTGGTCAGCTGTATAGCAGGCCCTCAATTCCAGCCCAAGAAAGCCAAGCTGTCCAGCCATAGCAAACCTAAACAGGTAAAAAGAAGACCATTTCCTCAAAAATTAAATATAGATGCCCATAGGTAGGCTCAAAGTATCCATGGTGAAGAGCACTAACCATAGTGAAATGGTAGGGTCTGCTAGGGCAGGGATGGCGAACCTTTTAGAGACTGAGTGCCCGGACGAGTTGCAATTAAAGAGTCACGACTTGTGACATCATCACCTGGTGCCACTAATTCTTTCTGAGCATGTGCGTAGCTTTGTGACGTCATCACCTGTCGCTGTTGCTCCTTTCTGAGCATGCCCATAGCTCCGTGATGTCATCACCTGGTGCAGCTACTCCTTTCTGGGCATGCTCAGCTCTGGGGTGATGCTGGGGCAACTTGACCTGCATGTCAACAGAGAGGTCTCTGTGTGCCCAGTGTGACACGAGTGCCATAGGTTTGCCACCAGTGTACTAGGGCAAGGACGAGTCAAATTCTCTGCCAGGATGATTTCAGACAAAGGACTCATAGTGCTTCACTGAATAGATCCTATATAGTTGTTCCATCCTAGAATAGCAGTGAAAAGACCCAAAAGTTACATGAGGACATCTGTGTGGCCTTAGAACTTTCATAAAATGTTAAGAATGAAAGAGAACTACAAGTTAAAAACTTTAGATGGAGGCCCACCAATTTAACTGTTTGTTGTTGACAGAGAGCAAAAATCCATCTTCCATAAATGCCACTAACCCATCCTTCTGTTTGTTACTCCCTAATCTCTATTTTCATTCCAACAGGAAGCCAAGATCCGTCTCCGTGCAGGTGCCCATGTGGGTGAAGGGCGTGTGGAAGTGCTAATGGGTAACCAGTGGGGCACTGTGTGTGATGAAGGCTGGAATCTACCTGCTGCCAGTGTGGTGTGTCGGCAGTTAGGTTATGGCACTGCACGAGAAGCTCTTTCAGGGGCACACTTGGGCCAAGGTGAGTGGAGCGGACGAGGCAAGTGATAAAGAGAGTGGCTCAAAATAGGCTCAAAGTAGAACCTTGAAACTTGCATCCTTGACAAACGTGGCAGAAGAAGGAAGATTCTGGATACATTATTCCTAAGAAATATCTCATGGAGTTTCTCAGAAGCAAGCAAAACCCAGAAAGGGTGACAAAGTTCTGCCATACCAGAGATAAATTTCAGGAATAGGAAGTAGAGGATGAATTTGAGGAAGACTGAATTGTGGGACCAAAGTAAACGAACAGAGGCTAGGAAGATCCATGTATCCCTAGTGAGAGAGAATCAGACTGATAACTGTGAATGTGGGGAAGAATTTTGGGTATAGTGCGTGTGACACACAATGTGATGGAATTCCGTCCCTATTAAGAATAACTCTTGTTACAGGCCTGGGTCCTATCCACTTAACAAGAGTGCGGTGCAGGGGACATGAACGGTCACTGATGGACTGCAGGTCCCAAAAAGCAGCTCAGACAGGATGCCGGCATGACAATGATGTTGCTGTCCGCTGCAATGTGCCCCAAACCGATGTCCAACGTCAAGTAAGGTCCAGTTCTTTGGCTAAAAAGCAAAACAGGGAGAGAAATGAATAATTCAAGGAGATTGGCTGCTTTTGCCAAACACCTCAGAAGAGAAAGTGTACCTAATCTAAGAAAGAATAAACTGTGCTTGTGTTTAGAATGGATAAAGTTGTTGAGGCCATGTTTTACTTGGAAAAATATATGATACCACAACCTGGAAGACTGCAAAGAAAAGCCACTTGACCAATCTGAATGGCCTTCATACAGTCCATTATGCATTTCTAAGGCCAGTTGCACCCAAACTCTTAAAAACCCTAATGATGCCAACGTAGCCTTGGATTCACCTGTAACATGCATCTCATTACATCGTAATTCTTCTGTTCTATTAAGCCAGTTTTCATCCATGCAGATTCGTCTGGCTGGTGGGCGCACTTCAGAGGAAGGTGTTGTGGAAGTACTGGTGCCCAGAGGGAGTGCCTTCCGTTGGGGTGCTGTGTGTGGGGAACACTGGGGACTCAAGGAGGCCATGGTTGCTTGTCGACAGATGGGGCTGGGCTTTGCAAGCCATGCTCTCCAGGTAAGTGATGGCCTGCATTGTTTTCTGATCATGTTAAGCACTGAATGGCTTGCTTACTCAGTTGCAAAGACGGTATCTGAGGCCTTTTATTCCAAGCTTTCAGGTTAATCACGATTAGGCAAGGAAGGCCGGGAGCTTATGTACACCAAGACGAGGATTTCAAATTCAGAGCCTATGCTTACTTGGTCCCTATCACTTTGTTCCCATTCCAGGAAACGTGGTACTGGCAGGGCAATGCCGATGCTTCTGAGGTGGTGCTGAGTGGTGTGCACTGTAAAGGCACAGAGCTGTCTATCCTAGAGTGTCAGCACCATGGACCCGTCCATTGCCCAAATGGAGGCGGCCGTTTTGTTGCAGGAGTCACGTGCGCCCAGAGTAAGTGGAAATAGGAACGGTCTGGCCTGGGGAATGCTTGAAGCTAAGACCGTGGGATCATATACAGCAGAGCAGCTATCTTAGGCATCACAGCAGTTATGAGAGCCACCATTTTGCCTAGGGCAAAGGGAGATTTGTTGCTGCTGTTGTTATATTGAGGTTGAACAAAGGATTGTTGAGAATATGCAAAATATATAGTACGATGGACAAATCTGGAGAACGTGGTGAATTTGAACTGAGGTGTCCACTGCCCAACACTATGGGCTTAGAATTCACACTGTAATGATTTAAGACTTAATGCTCCGCTTGTCTTTTTAGATGCCCCAGATCTAGTAATGAGTGCCCAGCTGGTACAGGAGACAGCTTATCTGGAGGACCGCCCGTTGAACATGCTCCATTGTGCCCATGAGGAAGGCTGCCTTTCTGCCTCTGCTGACCGTATGAACTGGCCAGAGGGGTATCGACGCCTGCTGCGCTTCTCCTCTCAGATTCACAACCTGGGCAGGGCTGATTTTCTTCCCAAAATCGGCCGTCATGCATGGATATGGCACGAGTGCCACAGGTAATGGGGCAGTTCTTGACCCCATGGCCAGAAATAGGTGCTTCTTTGCCATAAGAAAGTGCTATTGCTCTCCGATGCATGTGTACAATTTGAAGCCGAAAGCTGTTGTTAATTCCTGTTGGTATTTTGGGTTGTTCGTTTTTTAAAGAAACAACAGGTTCAGAGTTTTCCATTTCTAAACCTAGCCTCTTCATCTTCCTTTTGAGTTCAAGCTCACGTGTCCCATTGAAAAATATCCACCCTAGCCAGCTCTTTTAAGGTGGGAGCTCAGTTGGTTGCATCTGGGAAAATAGCAATGTTTATGCTAAAGCTATCATTACGGTTGAGCATGGATGAAGAGCTATAATAGCAACTGAGCCAAAAGCCTCTCTTTAATTCTTCTACATTGCTCTGCTTCATGGCTCAGCAGATCTTTGCTTTTCACTGCCACAAATAGCATGAAGGACTGTTTGGCTATTGCCTAGACAAGCCCGCTTCTTCAAAGCCGCAGTTTTATCCTGACTTATAGTATTCTTCCTTTCTCATCAACCCACAGACATTTCCACAGCATTGAGGTTTTCACACACTATGACTTGCTGACACTCAATGGTTCCAAGGTGGCTCAGGGACACAAGGCCAGTTTCTGTCTGGAGGACACCAACTGCCCAGAAGGTAAGAGAAAATTCACAAGGGAACAGTAACAAAATTAGGACTAAATGCTACAGGTCTACAACAGAGGTATGTTGTGAGTGAGGCAAGGCCTGCATTCTCTCTCACTTATCCTATTCTCTTCCATATAGGAATGCAGCGGCGTTTTGCCTGCGCTAACTTTGGAGAGCAGGGTGTCAGTGTAGGCTGCTGGGACACATACAGGCACGATATTGACTGCCAGTGGATAGATATCACTGATGTGCCCCCTGGGAGTTACATATTCCAGGTAAGTCTGGGAAAAAGCCTGACTTGGTCTGATCCCAGAGGTATTATCCTTAAGCAACCTCCTTAGGCATAAATTTGGCCCCTGTTGTCAATTGCTTTATCATGGATTTTTCCATCTTCTAAAACCAGGGTGGGGCACAGAGTTGATGAAATGAGAGCAATTGACTACAAGCTATCCTTCCCCTCACTTTTGTTTTTTTGGCCAGGTTGTAGTGAATCCTACTCAGGAGGTAGCAGAGTCAGACTTTTCCAACAATGCCCTTCGGTGTCAATGCCAGTATGAGGGACATCGTATTTGGTTGCATGGATGCCGTACAGGTATAAACACAACAGAAAGCCTTCATGGTGGTTGGAAGCTAAAGGCCTGGAGGTATAGCCTGCCCTTGGGAATTGCCAGCTGGTTGAACAGCTCTCCTGTCTTCTTCTGTCTTGTTTGTAGGGGATGAGTATGGTGCCAGGATAGAGTGGGATGAGGAAGCACAACGGAGACTGAGCAGCAACTTTGTTTAAGGCAAATATTCCAGAAGCGGATGGAATCCCAAAGAACCTGGATCTAGAACTTCTCAAAGGAACTCATAAGAGCATCCAAGCAGATGCTGGCTAGTGCAAGACATAGACTCTGCATACAGATTCTTTCAAAACCCTCTTCCCCCACAGCCATCGACACATCCAGCAGCACCACATACAGACCTTATGGCCAGGCTGTGGCTATCACCCCTTTGCCTTACATTATGCAGTCCAGCTTCTCTGGTCTGCTTTCTCTTATTTATTCAGCTTGGCAACTATGGGACTGAAATGACCTGATGGGGGACACCACAGCCTTTCTCATGCCCAGCTAAGAGAATAGTGCGGAGGCAAAGAGGACCATACTCTTGCCTTGCTGGCAGAAGAGGTGTACGAGCAGCACAGCACAGCACAGCATAGCAAAACTACCTCAGCCAGCACCATCTGCTGACAAGTTTTTACCTCAGGAGCCTGGTTCATCTCAAGACATACCAAACCATCCCAAGAGATGGTTCTTTTCAGCCCCACATTCCCCTTGACAGACAGCATGCAACATGCCTGCAGACTCAAGCATCCATGCCCACCTTACCTTTGGTGCAGGAGAGCTTCATCCTGGCACGGATGCAGACACCTCCACATCCAGGAATCCAAGTCAGACCAAAGGATACAGAAAGGACACCTGTGAACCCTCCCGCAAGAAGGCACCAGTCGGGCCCAGCTATTAGTTTAGATATGAAGAGATTAGGGAAGTGGAACGGTATTATTAACTATGGCGTTAGTAATGCGCAATGAACTGTGATGGCTAATAGGGTGTGTAAAATGCTATTTGGGGATCACTTGCTCAGGGAAGAATCACAAACCTCTCCCAAGAGAAAGAAAAGGTGCAATTTTGTGCCACATTTTATGGAGTTTGATCCTGCCGTCCAAAGGTTTTTTGAACCGCATAATAATATTCATGGCTGAACGGCAGAAAGCACAGGCAGAATTCCTTGTGACATCCAGGTTTGTGTTTTTTTTTAATGTGAGTTCAAATGACAAAGACCTGCTGAGGAAGCATGGAAACAGCACAGCCGGTCTATTTGTCTGCCCGCCTGTCTGGGGCAAGGAGGCATTGCTTCAAAGCAGCGGCATGAGACGGGCTCAGGATAGCCGAGGGTGGGTGCTAGCAAGAGAGCGGTAGAGATGGGGGGAAGCAGGAATGGCTCAAACCCAAAGGGAACATCCAGAGATCTCCCGGGAGGAGTGAGGCATGCCGTGTGCCCGTGAGGGAGACGTCAGACAGGAAGAGTTGATCATACCAAAGTGGCACCTGCCTCCCTCAGCAGCCCCACTGCAGTGTTCATCCAGGCAACAAATAAAGCCTAGATCCAGGGAGGAGCTTGCAATACATCAGGCGCTGTGGAAGGGGGAAGGGACTGCCCTCGGGCCCACGTCAAGGAAGGAAGAGGAATGGATGGGAGTGATTTATGCCTGCCCCCAGGATAGCCAGGACTCGACGGCCCCATTGATCTCCAGCACCACAGTGAAGCTGTACCACCGGGGCTACTCTCTCCATCCCCACAGCAAGCTTGCTTTTCTCTTACAACTGAGCTCAGTCCGGAGTGCTCACCCCTTGTTGGTAATCCTGCAATGGATTAACAAGCAGCCAGAAATATGCTAATCTGCCTGGCATTCTTGGTGACAGAAGCCCAGTTTATTTCATAATGAACCTTAAGGAAACCGGGGTGGGAGGGCAGAGAGGCATTCTCTCCTTCAACAGTGGAGGATGCGATGGGAGATGAGGCGAGCTTAGCCAGAGGCCTTTTTCCTCTCATGCCCCTTCGGAGGTTCCACTCACTGGTCACAAAAATGCTGATATACGACCTTCTAAATTCACAACTAGCAAAAGTGTATTTTAGCGGAAACAGAGTCTTCACATCCATATGACTCCTCCTCTGCAACAATTCCTTTAAAAATGTTACTGGACTGGTGGTAAATCTATTTTGTGTGAGGTAGGGAGGGTCAGGAGATTTTAATTTCTTCGGGATGTGTGACAATTCAGGCAGACAAATGCGAATTTTCATTATTTGAACCGGAGAAAGAGCCGATTGGCTCATGGGGGTCCCTGGGCTTCAAGGTCAACAGAATTGGGGAAAAAAAGGTTGGCTTCAATTTGATTTCTGGAGAACGGGTGTGAAAATGGAGTGGAAAAAAATTGTAATGGTTTTATTAAATGTTACAATTAAAAAGATAAAAGCTAATACAAACTGAAAAATAAAGATGTAAAAAATAGAAGTGTTTTTTTAACCTTAACCAAATAAACCAGCTTTATATTTATTTCCTTTATGTTTCACAATCTCGTTCTCTTCAAATATGTCCCAAACTCGATTTATTTTCATTTATCTCATCTCATAAAATCCTTCAAAATTTCAACAGGTCTCTTTTGTAAATCTAATATGGGAAAGTTATCCAAGTCACTCTTCTGTTTGTTATTTATATGTCCTTTTTAATTATTAAGTCACCATGTTGTTTCATTTGTATACCCAATATATCACCTTTTTCCCCAGATCATTCTTATATGCTGTCATTTTTAAATCTATGTTCAAATCAATAGAACTTGTTCCTCTCTCATGAAATCATTTACATACAGTTTATACATTCTAGGCAGACATTCTTTTGTTCAAAAATATCCTTCAATGTGTCCAATGCTAAAGTGTTTTGCTTCATTCTGTGTTAGTAAGCCAAGTTTAAGTGGATGTGTCTTTGAATTGTAATCTTTTGTTCCCTCGAGTTCTCTCTAGTGTCCAACTTTCAAGGCCCCATCCTATCATTTTTTTCCAGAATTCAAACACCAGCTATTTTCCATAGGAAGGCTTCTTAAAATTAATTCCAAAATCTTATTTCAATTCCATATAGACCTTTAGTCCATTTACAACTTTCAAAAAACCACTCTAATCAACCTTTTGCCATTTATTCCCCCCAAATTTTCTAAATTCTTAGTCTTGTCCTTAAACTTCTTTCATAAAAGGTTGAAGGAAACTCACCCAGTGAATGCCATAATTCTTGAAGTTCTGAAGCTTCTTAGTATTTGAAAAGCAGTAAAAAGGTAGTCCCAAAGGTACTTTTTCAAAAGACAACTGGACTTTGTTTTTCTTTGAAGACATTTCACTTCTCATGCAAGAAGCTTTTTACTGAAGAAGCTTCTTGCATGAGAAGTAAAATGTCTTCAAAAGCACCTTTGGGACAACTATGACCTGGATTACTAAGTATCTCCATAGACAGTGAAAAGGTAATTCAAAAAATTATGAAATTAAGCTTGGCCATGCTTTATGTCCATATAGGTTACATTATGATTGTGAGCTTATTTGGAATTCCTCAAACCTGCAGTTCACTTGCAAGGAACAGCTGTCCAGAATACATGTAGTCGATCTCACAATCTCTCCTTTCTCCAGAGATTTCACCAGAGAGATTTCACCAACCATGATTCACCCTCTGGCTGCTGATCTCTACCATAATGCCAACCCCACTCCTACAGGGATGTTTAACTCGCCATGTTCTCACCAGAAGTCCAAAGCAAAGTGAAAATCTGAGCTAGTCTGTGGTGCTTTGTCCAAAATGGTTTGAGTATTGACAGATCTGGATATGAAATATCATTTCATGAACAGAGGAGACAAGTGAAATTTGATACATTCTGTCTCTTTTTCTTCCTCAGTTGATATAGACAATTTTGACACTTTTTAGGTTGACAATAACAGACTGCTCAACTGGGACTTTAAAAAACCCTTGGAATGGGAAGGTGGCCTGGACAGGGTTGCCTATGGTGACAAAATTGCCTTGTCCCAGATTGGATACAGGTAGTTCTTGATGGATACAGGTAGTTACAACCATAACTGAGCTCGCAAGTAGGTCACCATGTTGATCAGACATAACTTCAGATCTGGGTTGTAAGTAGATTGTGGGGGTTCTTTTGAACTTCAAACGGTTGCTAAATGACTAACTTAAGAACCAGCTGTATTTGGTTCTGGTTCTATTCCAGTTCTGTACTGTAGAAACTAAATTCCATAACCCCCCAAATTAACGAATAGATGATATTGCAAAAGATCTGGATGAATATGCCTGCCACTGTCTGTAAGGACTTGCAGTGTTTCCCCCAGGGAGTAAGCATAAGCATCGCCCAATTTATCTAGGGAGAAAACAACTGATGCAGGCAAACGTTTCACTGCTGTGATATGGCCCTTCCTTTTCAAAATAAAAAATCCTAACACTGAATTCGCTTTCAAATTTTAGTAACCGGACTTGTTCGATAAGAATCTGGGATGAAGGTCCTATATGCTGCAAAGAATTTAAAGGCATATATGCTCAGCCTCTATGAGTAGCTGTATGAAAAACAATCTTCTGTTAGGTGTAGGAAGAAATCTATTTCATGGACTTTGACAGGAAGCAGGAGTAAGATGCTGTAGAACAGAAGTGTGCATGTTCTGTTGTCTTCAGAAGCTACAGAAGTTGCAGTCATACCGAAGTAATATTTTGTGTATGAAATGGAGAAAAGAATTCTCTTCGACTCTGAAGAAGACAGTAAAAAATGAAACGTAAGCTCTCTTCCTCGAAAACATGTATATCTTTCCTGGTTTTCTCGTGGAGAAACTTCAGGGGTTTCTGGAAAGCAATTTCAACACTTTTGTACACATTATTTTAGCTGTGAGTATAATATAAGTTCAATATTTATTTGTGCGACCAACAGTGATTACATTTTTAGCGAGCTTCTTCAGCAAATTTTCTCACCAGCTAGCAATTCATGGGGAAAGTCATTTTTCATGAAATATCTTGTATGTACAACTACAGACCTCCATCTTCCAGCTCAGTGCTATGCTAACTCTGCAATACGACACTGATTCTATTTTCTTAGACTCCTCATCTCCTTTGATTTTTTTTCTCCTTGTCATCATTTGTATGGCGTAATTTATGTGATCTTCGCTCTGAAGATTAAATGTCTCTGCTAGATGGACCAGACAGGCATAAGGGAAGCAGAAATAACTGAAACACGGGGAACAGGAAAAGCAAGAGAAATTGATTGCAATCTATTCTACAGGATAGATTTAACAGAGTGGAAGCTGAAGAGAACCTTCATGGTTTAATGGAGTGCAAAGGCGAGAAGGCAACCATATTTGAGGCTTGCATGGAACAGAAAGGACACGAAAGAACATAGAATTCATATTCATTCTATGACATTCAGTAAAATCTTCATCTATTTTAATGCCATTTTTCATGCTGATAGGTAAAAAAGGGCTAGCACCTCAAATCTTCATTTGCTCAATATGCTCCTTCCCTACATTTTCACCATCTTCTCAATAACTTAGCTCCCTGCTTCTTCAGTCCTTTCTCCTTCACTTCTCAATTTCTTGCACAGTCTCTTCTTAATTAAGTGCAGACTCACATTACCGTACCCAATTAATTCTTCATTTTAAGGCATTAGAGTATGCAAAAGATTTCTAGTTTGAATTATTTGATACTGAAACACTCCATTTCAGACTCAAAATGGTTGTCTGAACTTCACCAAAAGTGTTTGATGCTGCTCTGATCCTTATTGAAGTGTTCAAAGATCAAAATTATTGTTTGAAAAGTAAGAGTTTGTGAGGCTTTAGGTGCCATTAACTGTACACTGTCACATCTCTGGCTGTTTCTAGATACTTGCCAACTTTATGAATCAAACAATACCATACAATTGTTCTGTTTTTATATATTTTCTGAGAACAAAAACCCAGAAGTAGTGGAAGACAAGATGTTATTGTCAACAACCCCCTCTTAAAATTTGAAGTGTGTGACAGGCTGATCAGGTAGAAAAATCCCTTCTAGCAGTTCCTATTTGCCTGGTACTTCTGCAAAGAACACTTAGGCCAGTGTTTTTCAACCGTGCCAGCTGGAAAACATGTGGACTCCAACTCCCAGAATCCTGGAAGTTAAAGTCCATACATCTTCAAGTTGCCAAGACTGAGAAACACCGACTTAGACTGTTCTTATTGATGGTGAGGAAACTTCCATCCAACTTTCATGCCTCAAAAAGCAATTCCAACAACAATATATGTATACTTGGAAGGGAAGAATACTTAATTTTTTTACAGAAAGAAAGCACTACATTTTAAATAGTTGGGCTAAGCACATGTTTTCCCAAGAGAAATGCAGCCACGAAAAGACAAGTGAGGATTATATACACAACAGATGAACAAGAAATGGAAATTTATCATGCAACCAATGGGGGGGGTTGAATTCCACTGGAATGGATTACAATGATTCCTTAATAGGTGGCAAAGATCCAAACTCTCATTTCAACTGAACTGAATTAAACCGAGGATTTAAGAAACGAAGAAAGAATTAAACATAACGGTGCAGAGGACATTTATTTCATACCCATTTGTCATACTGCTTCAATGCTATTTTTGAGTATTAAATTGTTCTTTAAAATCCCAAGAGGGCCAAATCTAAAGCATCATTTCCTGATAAAGAAGCACCTGAGTCACAACAGGATCACTGCAGAGGAGAATGGGCATGACGCCCAAGCCAGAATTGGCCGGATCAGATTTCCCAAGTTTCTATCTAGAAATGCACAGTAAACACATTTAATAATTGTATTTTGCAATCAACGCCTAGAAACATTCTGCCATTTTAAAACGTATCTTTCCTTTGAACAAAATTACTGACTCTGTATTAACACATTTCTACTCTTCCTACCTTCACTTCAAGAGGCCTGCAGTGAGGGAATATTCAGAATGGGAAATCTAAACATGGTTACCAATGATCAGTGCCCAGAAAAAAATATTAAAATCAGCTGCTGGCACAGTTTTAGGCCTGTGCCACGGAATCTTGCAAAGGATCCAGCAACCCACAAGAATCAAAGTGGGCTTAATTTTTTGAGAACAAGTATGGAGTCAGTAGAAGGCCTTTGAGGGAAGTTGTACTAAACAATCAGGAGAGGTGGAGAGTCAGGACGCAGCCAGCTCCTCTAGCCCTTCCAAGAATGACCAACTGACCAGCCCACCATCGACAGCAGAGATCTCCAGTGTATTTGACCCAGAGCCAGGCTTGGGTTCTGTGAATGTATCACAGGCACTCACGCCACAGGTTGCCGGGAGGGGGAAGAAGAGTGGGAGGACTAGACTTTGCCCCAAGTGGCTGTTGCAGCAAGCATGAGCAATCACAAATTGCCCATTACCAGAAAGCAACTCTATAAAATCGCTGATTGTTAACTCCCCCAGGTCCCATGATATTCCGATGGTTCCCCCAGTGTCAAAGGATTAGAGTGATTTACAAATATTGCAAAATAAATAAGTAGCTTTTAGCTAGCCTTTTCTCTGGCCAGATACGCAGCCTTTTAACAAAACACTGGGCTGGAGTAACCCACCACGTTTATTTTCTAAGAATGTCTACGAGGCCCAGAGGAATTATTGCAAAACAAAGATGATGCTGGAAGCTAGTACTTTACGGGGTTCGGTGTCTTGTTCCTTTTTAGCCTGCCAATTCCCCCCACCCCATGAGTTCTGTGGACTGATTGTTTCTGTGTACATACATGCTGGCACTCTAATCACAGCAGTGATATCTTTGAATGCCTTCTAAATAATATATCTGTTCCACTTTCTTTTTATTATTTCCAACTCAATGGAATATTGGAAATTATGCAGAGGGACCCAGGACTCTAGTTACCTCTCCTCAGTGTAATAATTATCTGAAAAACGGAACAGGCCAGGGCCAAATTTGCTGGAAATAAAGCAAGCAAAGAAAAACTGAATTCAAGAATGACCCAGATCAAACCAGGGGCTTCAGAAGAAAAAGAAATCCAGAGAAACCCCCTCCCACCCAACCCCTGTGGAGAGATCATTGAGCTCGGAGTCTTGTGATCTTCCTTTAAAATCTCACTTTCTGGTCACATGTCCCAGAGCAGAACTATTTTAACGACTTTAAAGAATCCAAGCATGTTCTACATGCTGTCTTCTTTTAAAATTAAAACTAGAAAAAAATATGAAAGGCAGATGAGGTAGGGAATCTGATAAGCACTGATACAAGGGGGACACCCAGGAGCACATGAGTTCTCTCATGTGCTTTTAATGCCTTCTGAATTCAAATTATTCATGTTCTTTCTTGAGCATAGATTATTATGGAAGACCAGGAAAGGGCCTGTCTCCTTTAAGGGACTGCTGTGTGTGTGTGTGTGTGTGTGTGTGTGTATGCCCGATCCTAAGCCTCTTTGCATAATTCAGATCTGAACACTACACGCTTTTGGTATTTAAGTTTTAAAGAAACATTGAGGAGACAAATCTTAAATCTGTTTCTGGAGATACTTCAATCTCCAAATTTTAAATTCTATGGCATGATAGTTAGAACTATCCTAACAGAAATGACAAGAGTATTGGAAAAGAGGCCAGTAACAGACCGAAAAGACGAATCCTGTCTGGAATGAGGCATGGAGCCAGCTAAGCGCAGGCCCTAGGTATGCCAACTTAAAGAATGATCTGCATGTTTGCCTTAAAGCCGCATTTACAAAAGAATTAAATACAGTTCTTCGATAAGCTTCAATGCAGTTGTTCCTAGGTAAATGTGAAATTACTTGGATGGCTAGTCTACTCTGAGGCAAATGCTGATAGCCTTTCCCCGCAGGAAGGATCTGCCAACTGCCAGAAGCTATAAATGGGAATGAAACCTAATTTAGTCACTCTGGTGTATCAGATGTGAGAGTATTTAGCTGGATCAAATAGACAGGGCCTGTTTCTGGTATCACTTGCATGGCAGAGCAAGGAGTTAAACTAGTAGAATTGCCAGGAAAAGCAGTCACTACCCATCCGCTCCTATTCCAGAATACTGCCCACATCACAGGCAAGGACTCCACCCTGCTCAAATGGAGACACAACTGATTGCTGTTCCAGGTACGGAGATGGCTGTAGGCCTGGCTGGCCAGCAACAGGCAGCCTGCCAGAACATTCCAGCTTTGAGAGCCGCCCTGGCCTACTGCGTGCGATCTGACCCCAAACAGTCTTAAGCTGAACGTCCCACAGAGAGAGAATATCTCCAGTCTCCCTCTGAATAGGTCAGTGTGGCATGCTAGATACCCCCCCCAGTGAACTCTGCTCTCTCTCTCTCTCTCTCTCTCTCTTCCCAAATGCCACCTCCAACATGACTCTGATGCGCTGTCTTGACCCACAACTTGGACGGGGACAGATTGTGTCGATCTAGAGTTTGAGCAGCAATTGTGTCTGCTGCTGTGCAGCAGCAAGATCAGACTGGTATGTCTGGATCTTGAACTCCGCACCAACGAAGCGGAGGCAACCCAAATTCTTGGTCCAAGCTTAGAGGGCTTGACCCCAAGCACAGCTGGGAGTGTCCGACCACAGGAATCTCCGGCCCTGTCTGGCAAAGGGGTGTTGTTGATGTACATTTACAGGAAGCAGCCAATCTGCCTGCCTTTGGGGTGGTGGTAGCGCAGCTGCTCAGAACAGAAAGGACCTTGTTTGCTGGTCTTTGAGAAGCATTCCTGGCGGAGGTGGCGATAGTGGTGGAAGGAAAGGAATGCCTGTAAAGTGAACTCCAACAGGCCAGAGCTGAGCTGCTTTTTACTTGTGCCTGTCTTTACAGGATGGGAGTGAAATGCTGCAAGGACTGCTGCCAACGTATTCCTGCCACAAGGAGGGGAATCCCACAAGTGCACAGAGCCTCTTGGGAATGGTTCTGCTGGGAGGCCCAGAAACTGTTTGAGTAGCCTGATTTCCACATAGGGGAGGAGTTGCTTTCATCTCAGCTCTTCAGATGAACTTACGAGGGTTCTGTCAGTCGTGGGTTTCTAAGAGAGAAGCGCCGTTTCTTCTGTGGATCATACGTTGACTTCCATCCTAAAGAAGCTGGAAGAGAAGGGCCTCAGTCCAGTCCAACCACAGTAACAACTCACTGAACTGCTGTCATACCTCTGCTTACTTTCCAGTGCTGAAGATTCACAGTGATTCATAGTTACTTGGAGGCAGTAAAGCTGCCTGCATCACACGACACCGTATAAAATCAAATCAACTTTAATAGCAAGCTCAGCATTGGGCAACTGGCCATCCTAGTGGGCCTGATCTAAAAGCTATCACAGTTCAGTCCCATCCCACTGAGCACAACATGACTCAGTGACCCAGAACACACACAGGGCCTGCATCCATGCTGCCTTAAACTAATGTGAGGAGTGCACTCGGATTGCATTCTGTGGCATTCAGAACAGCACCGGGAGGGCTGATAGCGATATAGCAGTTCTTCCTGAGGTGCTGTCAGACTCCAGTCCCACTCTTTCGGTCAACCACTGTAGCTTGGGTTCACATGACTCACTCTGGTATGCCTGGCTACTCCAATGCACTCACAACTCTTCAATTCGTATTGCTCACCCCAAAGGGGATGGCAGATTCCCTCAATACTGTAAACACGAGCTACTATTGGTCAGTTCCACTCCATGAGGCTTTCAAGCAGGCCGGATCAACTTTCCTCTTCTTGCGCTGGATGCCGATTCACTCACGACCTTCCCAGGCATCTTCCTTTTGTTTGGCCTCCAAGAGCTTTCGCTCTGCAAGAGAAAATGTGATTAAGAAAGTGAGATAGAGCTGATCAGAGCAGCAACTTCTAGGGCTTTGGTGACCTTTAAGTGCAGCCTTGGTGTGCATGCCTTCTCTCCCGATATCCCTCGTGGCTGTGGTCACTGCTTAGCTGGTGCAGAGATCAAGATCTATCTAAGAAAACTGCGGACATGCTCAGATCACTGCACACTGTAAGTCTCTACTCAATTAACCAGCACAGTGCGCCAATCCCTTCCTACAGATCCATGCTACGTGTTATGGAGCTGCATTTCACCTGAGATCAGCCCAGAGAATTTGCCTGTGATCCACCTGAAAGCCTACTCAGCAGAGAAGAGTAGCAAATTGCTGAGTTGGTAGCTGCAATTAAAATAAATTAGCTATTCTCATGTATGTCTTACTCTTACTTTTTTCAGACTCAGCTTGGGCTCAGGGTTTTTGTATTCTGGCGTAGTACTATTGTTCAGTATAGTAAACAGAACTGGAGCGCCACCTAGTGTCCTTAGCTGCACACTGAAGACCTGAGACAATCACATTTCCCATATATCTTTTTCCTAGAGGGACTGAATATACCACAGCTTTCTTCCCTCAAGGCATTTAATTAGAGCTATAAACTGCTCCTGCTGCTCTGGGGGAATCCTTTTTCGCTTCCAATGCCCTTAAAGAAAAAGGATAGAGGAAAAAACAGAATTCCTACATCGTGCATGGATTCAACGAGGCACACCTACAAGTATAGACCTTAGTAAGTACAATAAAGGCATTCAGTTTACAAGGCTACGTAAACCTGGACATCACATTTTGATGCTTTCCCCTCCTTAAAATTATTTTGCACAGAGCTTACTGTATATCTGATCCCGGTACTATTGCTGGAAAGTGATATTGTATGTATATCCTACTCAAAAAGCCAAACCAGTAGAGAAAAGCAATCTTTAACAGTTAATTACAATAAGACTGTCTAAAAAACTTGAGTAATCAATACTCATACTCCAGTTTCAAAAGAACAATTGAAGAAGGTCAACAGATACTCTACAAAATAGCTGCTTAAAAAGAATATGCCACAGAAATATGGGGAAGGGGGCTGGGCTGTAGGGAAAGGAAAAGATAGAGGAGTTGAATTTACTAGAATTATTAGAGAGAAGAGGCAATATTAGAAAACAGAACCACCTGGAGATTTATCATTTGAACTGACAAAAGGGAATCAGCCTATTCCCGAAACGCAAAGTGTGTTGCTAAGAAAAAATACTACAACTAAATTATTTGCACTGTTAATGACCTGCATTTCTCATCTGATTTTCAATGCTGCTTGAATGACCAACGCAAGCTTGAAGTGCAGCACATTCCTAAAAGATCACGGTGCCAGTAAAACTATTTTCTAGCTTTCTTTTTTGAGAGGGGATCCATACCTTCTGCAGTACATTTAATTTTTTCATCCTCATTTTTGATCATTTCTGGTCCATCTGGACAAGATTCAGCTCTGCCTTCCATATACGGCAGCTCTGGCCCAAAAAACCCATCTCAATGGTTCTGTCTAGGACTGCAAAGATCTGGATTCAGGACACCCAGGGCAAATTCAATTCTCAGCCCAATCTATCTCACAGGATTTCTTTTAAAAAAGAAAAGATTTATCCATGAAAGCTGCTTTGAGCTGCTATCGAAAAACTGGGCAGAAAACGAACAGTTAAATAAAATAAATAATACATGTATTCCAAAAACTCAGAAATTCTGGATAAATTGAAAACAAGCGTACAGATTGAGTTTCTAGTTACTTGATTTTCTAGCCCATGATTATGAAACGGAGCAGAGGTCGTTCAGAAGATTTATCATTTCACCAGAGGAAACACACTTCCGATTGCTTTTATAACTAATACATTTATTGTGCTATATTTTCTAGTCAGTCAACATGGTTGTCTTTTACATCCTCAAGGGCAAAAACCTACATTGTCAAGCGGGCAAGAACAGTTTTAATTTGGGTCAACCAGGAGAATGAGGAGCTGGGAGGTAAGCTAGGCAGAATCCTTTGAAGACCGAAAGGGGTCCAGACAACCATCATAAATAGAAGACTGGCAGTACCACAGACAGAGGAATCAACTAAAGAGCAAACAGATCCTTTACCCAAGAGTAAATGCAGAACCAATGCAGAACAGGGAACAGATCCATTTCCAAAGATCTACAAGTTATTCTATTCTGTCTGGTTCCCCGTCTTCTTTCTACTTCTACCAAAGTAGGAATCTACACAGACTTTGCTGATTTCACTCAATTTTCCCAGTTAGGATGGAAAACTGTCCTTCCCACAGCCAGACCAACAGCTTTATCACTGCTCTCTGGTTTGTGCACATGAAGGATAGGCAGAGAGCGCGAGGTGCTGCACCTTAGCCATGTCAAAGAAAGGGGACTGAAGACTTAAGTGCAGTTGATTCTTTCTTGTATATCCCTGCATATTTCAGGAGAGCATAGTAAGTTTCTCTGCTGAACCTGAGACAGGGATATCACTGGCCATTCGGACGTTCCCTAGGGTACCCAGTTAGATCTGGCAGAGTGATAGCAAAGAAGTCTTGGCTTACTTACCATTCTGCCCTGAAGCAGACGCTTAGACCAGGATAGATAGACTTCCTGAATGCAGATAGTAAATGAGACCAGGGTAACGATGCCATTTCTCTCACTGCTATCTACAATACTGCAACCTGCATCTTTTTCTTCTCAGACACTTGAAGTGGAGTATCCTTTCCTATCTCTCCCAACTTCTTCCACGCCTACACACACCCCTCCAACACCGCAGTGTCTCTGCTCCTTCAAGCCTACCTCGAGCTGCTTGTAACTGCTTGCGTTCAGCTTCTCGTTCGGCCTTGCTCTGCTTGCTTCGCACACCAAGGGCACCTGTCACCAGTCTCCTGGCCAGAGCAGCTGAGGTCTCGGGACGCTCTTTGGCAGGATGAAGGAATTCTAAAAGGAGGGAAAAGCAGATGTCTCAATCTTTGGAGTTATTGTTTCCATTGATAGGATGGGAAGACGGACATATTTAAATATTAACAGATGGCTCTCTTCCTTCCTCACAAGACAGGCATTCCCTTTTGCTTCAAATATAACAAGACAGAGTGAAAGATTGGTAGCAACTTTAATGGATCTTCCCATGAAGCTAGAAAACTAGAAACTAGAATAATAGAGGACAAGTTGCAATGAACTTAAGAAACCACTGGCCAAATATACAAGTGCTAGCAGAGTTCCAGGATATGGCTGCTGTTTTTCCAGATCTATTAACTGTATCCCCATAATACTATGCTGAAAACAGACCATGAGACACGGCAGTGTTAACGTTACTCACTTTTCAGTCTCACAGATGCTAGACAACATGGGCTTGGAAAACTAAAAAAAAGTATTTGCTGTGTTTACTACTGAAGTCATACAGCAGCAAATCATATTTGCCTGAAAAGAGCCTTAGGAATTAGTTTAGCCAACAGCAACTGAAGAGGGGATGGCTCAGCAGTTCATAGGATTGATCCTTGTTAATGTTGCAAAAAGCACCGTTCAATGCTAAGAGTGCACCATCAACAGATGTTAGTGTAGCTATTTCAGTGGAGAAGTGTGCACAGGATTTAAGAGGGAATGATGGATATTTCCAATGGAACCATTTGATCAGAAGGCATTTTTATCAGCACTCAGAACCAGAACTAATCAATCTATGTCATGTGCAGAGCAAAGGTGGATGGGACAGTTGAAGCTTCATTTCTGTCTTTTCTGGTATAAAATCAGATGGCCTCAGTTAATACCTAGAGGAAGACAATATATATTATAGGTATGACTCAGCAGCTAGGAAATATTAACCTGAGAGATTCTTGACTGGCTTCTCTTTGAATCTTTTTGGACTCACCCGCATAAGCTCTGGCCTTGGTCCTTGCAGCTTGTGTAGCTTGTGACAGGGGACGGGTTTTTACCACCAGATGTTTGGTGTTGAGAGCATCCCGGGCTAGGATGAACAAAGGCAATGTCAGATGAGAAATGGGAGGGAGGGGAGAGGAGCCATGAGCCTCCCCACCCAACAAACACCGTCATCTAGCATCTTCCATCCCAGGACACACCCAGCAGGTCTGATCCCCAGAAGCAGGCCATACCTGTGATGGGACTGGAGAAGATACCCAGAGCGTGTGTGTCATCTATCCATTTAATGTCAAAGCCTTTTTTCCTGATGAAATAAAAAGAAAATTGGAAAATTGGCAGTGATCAAAATAAAAAAAACCCCATCAAATTACACGCAGCTTCAAGAAAATATATACGTAGTTAGGAAACAGGTGTGTGTTCAAGTTGAATTTCTCACTACAGGACAGGAAGAATACTTGGGAGGATGGGAAGAACACAATATTTCCTTGATATTGTGCAATAACACACCAAATGTGAGCATCATTAGAAAAAGCTGATAAAAATGGCCCTGAGGTGGGATGGTGGCAGCGGCTGCAATGCAATAAAGGCAAGTAGCTGGTCCATGACTCTTAAATAAACCGAGTCACTGAAAGGGTGCAGTTCTGACATGCAACCTCCTGGCCACTTCAACTTAAGAGGATTAGACTCCACTAGAAAACCCACGTGTAGAAACAGAACCAAACTGCTTACTGGTAATGGCAGAAGACACACATCAGATCCTCAGTGCGGAATTCTGGTGGGAAGTCATAGATTTCAATGACATGTGGCAGCTCAGAGTCACTCATGTCCTGATCAGCTGGTGAATAGTTGTAATAATCAAAATGCGGCTCCTGTAGCCTTGTGCCACGGAGAGTGCAGGTAGACAGCTGGAGGGAGGAGGGCAGAGACTAATTATAAGCACGAAGTGCAGGATACACAGCAAAACTGGCTTTTGTTTTGATCCCTTTTTGCGGGGGGGAAGCAGCATTGACCACCGGTAGATTCCAGATGTCAATTCAGGGATCTACTTCATTGTCTAATTTCAGATCCCCACCCTGAAACGACAGCCTCTGTCTTGCCTCGTTGCAAACCTCAGCCTGGGAAGGGGCGCACTGGCTGATTGATGGGGCTATAGATTCAGCTCTGGAAGAGGATTGATCATCCATGGGAAACTGGGAGTTATTGATTAGGTGCCTCCTGCTGCTTGCAATGCTCTTTCCCCAGATCTAGGCGGATTTCTCCCTCACTCTTTCCAGAGGAGAAAATCGGAATGAACATTTTCTCCTGGAAGCATTCATCCAGCAGGAAGGCATTAGTTGCATCCAAACCAGTCCCTGAGATAGTTCCAAAATGCAGTTAATAAAGGAAATACGGCAAGTCTCAAGGTGACTGCATACTCCTAGAATACGTAGGAGATAAAATGCTAAATACAAGATTGTGGCACAAGGAGAAGATCTGAGCCCATGTACTCCTTGGGATCTGTCCCAGCAAACAACTTTAAATAGATAATGTGTCCAAATAAATTAACACATTAATGCATAACAGTTAATGGCAATTACAGCTATTAGTAATTAAATGTAACACGAGGTGTTCATTTTGCAATTGGAGGGTATTGCTATTTTCAAAAATTCTTCGATCTGCTTTTCCAAAAATATTGCCCTGTTCTGGTTTAAACTACACTGACTTCTGACTGTTTCTGGTCTAAGACAAACTGTGGATTATTCTCTTTAAAGTCTAAAATGATTTGAGACCAGAACATTTTGTTATCTTAGCCCTTGAACTTACTTGTCAAGTCCAGTGATTCTGCTGCCAAGAGAGGGCAAGAGGCAGAGGTGCATTATAAGGGTTTTATCAGTGGCACCACCTGGCTATGAAACCCACGCCCAGTGTAGACTCTTCTTCAAAAAGAGAGTCCAGTTGTCTCCAATGTTTTAAAAACCTTGCCTGCTGCCTAAGTATTTGATCGGCTTTGTTTTGCTTTTTTCATACCCGCTCTCCTTTTGATTATAGCTAATTTTTGCCTAGTGATCGTCTCACGACTTAAAAACGCAGCACAAAATGATGTTTTGTAAATGAATTCATAAAGGGATTATATTTCACAAAGAAACTGCATGTTTGACATGGTCTTCAACTCTACATCATAATGGTCCTCCAAGCCTGACATTTGCTTCTGCAGGGAAGGATACAAACATCTCTGAATTGGCAGAGTTCTTCTTACAAAATCTTTGCTATTGTCACCAAACCTGCCTCCTGATAACATAATGGACACCGATGGTTGCACCAGATTGCCTTGTTCTGGCCACTCCATTCTGTTCCAAAGAAATGGTCTCTTCCAATAAGGATGTCAGAGTCATTCTGGCTGCGTTGCAATTGACAGATGGACGCTGATTACTATTGCTGCTGTTGATCTGTTGGTAAAACTCTTGTCCTGGGTTTTTAATGGCATACATCAGCACATGCCCTGTTGGCAAGGAAGACTATAACTCAGGCGGGTTTCTGTTTTTCAAAGCATCGGCACCAGGACAAGCCACGGTCCCACAGGGAGACTCCATAAATTCACCTCTCGTGAGTCAATAAAAGACAGTGATTCAGACAATTCTTCCAGGAAAGTGGATTTGTGGTAGAAACATATAAGAAAAAGATGGCAATCCAGAGAGGAAGAGGTGGAATTGTAGCAACAGGAACACAAAGAAAGATGCAGCTTGCTGGGTTTAATAAAACTAAGCCATGAACCTGAGCACCCAGAGTTCAAATGAACAACACTACATCCCAGCAGGATCGGGCCTCAGCCATGCTTGATGGAGCAGAGTGTTCATAATATCAAGTGGCATAGAAGATTATTGGAGATTGTGGAATGCATGCTGCATGAGCACCCCTGCCCTTCACAAACCACTGGGTGCAAGTTGGATGACAAAGTCAAAACAGGACAGTTCACAAAATGCAAAGATTAGAATTTGTCTCCAGGGACCACTGGAAATAGAAGGCAAAAGTTTCTTAAAACTTTCCACGTGTACAAATGGCAATTTTAATTGTGAAATATGAGCCAGTCAGCCAGCTGCTCATGCGTATGTGTATCAGGTAATGAATGTGGCGTGTGTATATAGCTTTGTATTGTGGCAAGAGTGTTTAAAAGGGTTCATTCGCAACAAGAGTACGAGCCCTTTTGCGATGGAATTTCCTATCATGAATTGCATAAGAAAATGTGAACTTAACTGAGCACGAAGTCAGGCCCAGCTTTGGGTTGAAAGTCTCCTTTCCAAAGAGTACTCATGCCTATGGCAGGAAGGGATGCGTCTCTGGATGCCCAGACAGCAAAGAGAAGGAAGAAAGAAAGAAAGAAAGAAAGAAAGAAAGAAAGAAAGAAAG
>JANHFO010004806.1:666264-678501 GCA_032468095.1 Pareas carinatus | reverse complement strand
CAAATGTTACAAAAGGTATATAAAGGACTTAGATATAGAGAAGGATTGGAAGTTAAAGATCAACGAATGAAGGGACAGGAGAGGGAATGGGTATGTATGTAAATATTGCATGTATGTAAATGCTGTTTTTAAATTTGAAAGTAATAAAGTTTATTATAAAAAAGAGGAAATGCCAGATATCCTAGTGGAGGAAGTGCTATAAAATCATTGGAAAATGGCAAAGCTTCAGGAAATGTTACGGTTGAAATGCGGAAAGCTGGTGGTCAGCATTTATACAAGATACTAGCAAAACTATACTCGAGATGCCTCAGAGAAGAAAAAATATCCGATGCCCGGAAAAATGCTGAAGTGATTCTTATACACAAGAAAGTGGCCCAAGATGATTTAAAGAACTATCGCTCAATAACTCTTCTTTCAGTCATCTACAAGGTTTTCACCAAGATAATAACAAAACGAATATTGAGAACATTAAATGATGCACAGCCAAAGAAGCAGGCAAGGTTCAGAAGTGGCTACAGCACAATGGATCACATTCAGGTTGTCCAGCAAGTCATTGAAAAGCATAGCGAATATACCATGCTTCTATACATGGCTTTCATTGACTATGAAAAGGGTGTTTGACTCGGTATTCCAGTAAGCAATAATGAATGCATTGCTCAACCACTGCCTACATAAACCTACTACAGTCAATATATGAAAAAAAAGCCAACGATTTGCCTTAATGATCTTAAAGTAGAACTCAACATAGAACGAAGTATCTGACAAGGCGATACAATATCACCTATCCTTTTCTCAGCCTTGAAGAAGAATTTCACAAACTAGACTGGGCAAAATATAGAATAAAAATCAATGGCAACTATTTAAATAACTTAAGATTTGCAGATGATGCTGTTCTTTTCTCACAAGACCCAGAAGAGCTACAAAGTCACATACAAGAGCTGCACAAAGCAGGAGAACCATTTGGCTTAAAAAAATAAACCTGAAAAAGAGTCAGGTTATGTTTAATAAATTCACCAAAGAAGAACCTTTATACCTGGAAAAGAACTAGACATAGTAGATCACTATATATACCTTGGCCACCTCAATGGAAGGTGATACAATAAAGGAAAATGAATGGCATGTTAAATGTGGTTGGCAGGTATTTGGCAAGTTAAGTATAATTTTCAAAAACAACGTCCCCCTATTTCAATCAGTGTGCGCTACCTGCTCTAACATATGCTTGTGAAACATGGACACTAATCTCACATTCAATACAAAAGCTATAAGTGGTGCAAAAAGCCATGGAAAGAAGCATGCTTGGCATTACAAGACTGGATAGAAAGACCTGTACATGGATTAGAGAACAAACGAATGTATACGATATCATCAAGACAGTAAAAGAAGTGAAATGGAAATGGGTTGGTCACACAGCAAGAAGAAAGGATGGCAGGGGGACCAAAGGAGTCATGGAGTGGATCCCGCTTAATAAAAAGCGTTTATGAAAGAGATCTAAAACAAGATAGATCGATGATATCAGCAAGTATTGCGGGCTCAACTGGCAAAAGAAAGCTCAGGATCGTATTGGTTGGAAACATGTGGAAGCGGCCTTCATCCTGCAGTGGATAGACAATGACTAAAATAATGATATTGATGGTGATGATAGTACTTTGCTGGTCAGACCCCACCATGAAGTACTGTATCTAATTCTGAGCAATGATCTTTGACACAGATTCAGGAATGCTGGATTAAGTTCACAAAATGTCAATGAAGAAGGTCAGGATAATAGAAATTAACTTATATAAAAACACTAAATAAACAGGGTAGATTTATTCCTTGGAAAAAGTTAAGGGAATATGACAGCTCCTTGGAAGTACCTGAACGGGTATCATATTGAATTTAGGGTGCAGAATCCAGAATAAAGTTACAGGAAGGAAGTTTTTGACAATGTTAGAATATAGTTCCTCGTAGAAAATGCAGTTTGATGTTGGAGTCAATTATCTGGAAAGGTGAAAGACTTTCTGTCATCAAATGCATTCAAACAGAGGGTAGATAACCATCTGTCTGAAAGTTTTACTTTGATTATCTGCATCGAGTAGAGTTAGGTTCTATAATACTATTTTCTATTGCCAACATTGCAAAAAAATCCCATTTTAATTAATTGTGCACTGTTAGTTATTTGATCTTTCATATTAAGAAAAAAATGGAAAATATGTTTCTTAAATTCTCACTTGTTCCTTCACATCTTTTGAACATAACTAAAAACTCACCAGCACTTGAATACCTGTAATCAATAAAAAGAACTGAAAGTTTGTCTTAGGCTTCTCATGTTATTAGCATTTTACTTGAGTTTGAACTGTCTAGCTTTATTTTTATGCATACACTAAAGTATGTCACCAAGCCTTCAAACCAGGGAAAGTTAAAAGTTCATCAAATTTTAAAAAATGAAGCTTTATTCTTGAAACCATAAAAAATTACCAGTTTCTCTCTAGTTCTTGTATAGATTAGTATTTGTAAGGCTCTTTTGGCAAACAAAAACACTAGAATGTAGTATAGTATATTAATAATGTACATTAATAGTCTGAAATATGTATGTATATATACATATACATACACACACACACACACACACAATTGTAACAGTGAAGAGTTAATTTGGACCAGATAATATCCTTGAAATGAGATCAGAATGTCAGGATTCATTCCTAAAAAAACTGAAATAGTAAAAATATATATACATATTTAACAGCCCTTTGTCTTTCAACATTTCCCCTCAAACATACTTTTTTTTACTGCATCCTGCAGGCTGACAAGTCACTTTCTGAAGTGGAGAGCAGACTTCTCCGCAGGATCAAACCACAATACCTTCTCAGTTAATTTACACATACAGTTTTAGTTTTGTTACTGAAAGTGGGAAGATAGTAATTTGTTGACTGTTTAAAAAACCCCCAAAGCAATGTACATTTTATGCATAATGTGGTTTAGCCAGGCACCCTTAAACAAGTATTTCTCAATTCTATATTGTCCCTCTTGAATCTCGTCATAAAAATATGTAACAAAAATATTTAAGACTGCCTTGTAAAATAACATTAGCATGAGAGAAATGCACCCTGTATTGTTTAGAGATAATTGCAGGCATTATCCAATCTCCTGCATTTTTCAAAAGAAGCGTTTAAGAGGTTTATAGGGAAAGGATGAATGTTCCTAAAGTCACAGGAAAATGGAATAGCCTCTCAACAACACAGTGTTAAGGATACAAAATATTTTCTAAAATTGTACATTTATTGCACGGTATGCTGCTTTCCCCAAATACAACACACCTGCACCACGAACGTACTTTAGACTGAATTATAGAGCAGGGTGATGCGGGGTTCGAGAAAACTTAAGGCAGGTTTATGACATACAGTATACTCTGATAATGAACTTTAATTTTCTAAATTAGAAAATTATATATCGTCTTTCTTTCCAAAAATCAACTGCTGCCCACCTGTTGCTTGAATATGAACTGAAGAGCAATCAGAATTGGTGGAAAGCACCAACTATCGCCTCGTGGGTATGGGGAGCAGGCGGAAAGGAGGAGATCGGCATTAAGGATCCCGTTTGTCACCCAGAAAATGAGGGGACGAGGATGGAAAGCAAAAGAAGAGAAACGTCGGGAAAGCCCAACACGGGAGGGGGAGAAAACAAACAGTTACCGAGCACAAACAGGATCGCTCCACCACAGCTGCTTCCGCCTTCCCTAGTTCCGTCCGACCCTATCCTGTTTAATGCGTTCTCTCCGCAAGGGCCGCTGGGAAATGTAGTATCGCGAGTCACCCTCTTAATTTAGCGGTCCTTCAAGTATCTTCTTCCGATGTAGTTGTCCTAAGAAAAGTCATAATGAAGCCACTTAAGAAATTCTTCTTTTGGATTTGCATAGTCTATTACGTTCATCCGGGGAATAGGGGACATAAGCTAACCTTGTTGAAGAATCGCGCCATGTGACTGTTTAAACTCTACAGGCTGCTTTCCTCCTGAATTTTATCAACCGTATGTACTTGGTAGGAGTAGAAGGTCTCTGTACGTGCGCAATATTATTTTTTTACTTACTGATTTGGAGAAAAAGATCCACTTCTTACTTAGCAATGATAAAGTGTCACATTCTAAAAATCAGGCATATTTTAATTTTGAGAAAATTCGATCATCACACTCAGAAGTACTTCACATCACAAGTAGTCACCTTATCTCCTGGTCCATTGTTTGACCTATATGAAATAGAAAATGTATAGAAAATACATAGAAAAAAATAATTTGCCTCCCATTCTGAAATGAGCATTGGATGTCCTGTGCATTTTTCTCTTTCTCCTAATAGTTGAACTCAAGCCAAAGTGCAGAATTCAGAATCACAAGCTGAGAAACATAACATATTTAAAAAATATCAGTTGAAAGTTATCAGTTGTTCCTACCCCCTCTTATTCCTCTGCATTTTTAAATTCAGCCATGGTAATAATATTATTTTTAATTATTTTTTAAATGTTGTTTGTATGTCTGAATTGTATTTTAAATGGCTGTACACCGCCTTAGGTTCCTTCGGGGAGAAGGGCGGTATAAAAGTATAAATAAATAAAATAAATAAAATAATTTTTCTTTCTTTAAGAAACTTACATGTTCAGGATCAGTATGCCCTAGATTAGACGGTGGAATCTTAGAGAAGACAGTGGGATAGTGTTGATCTACTCAAACTTCAGTGACCTCATCAAGAAAGGCCAAATTATTAATTATGAGAAGCAAACAATCAAGTCCCCACTACAGTGCCTCCAAACAATCAGAGACATGATTGTTGAGGACAAAACCATAGTCTCATTTCATGTCGCAGCCCTTTTCATGTCCCTAGATCCAGAATTAGCCAAAGAGTCTCTATGCCACATTGTTCCACAGCACACCTGACTTCACCAAATACACAAAGGTTGAAACGTCCAGGATTGTGGATTTCATAAACCTCTGCCTAACTACATAGTTCCAATTTGATAGAAAAACTTAACGACAAATTAAAGGTAAATCTATGAGATCACTACTTTCAGAACTTATTTATTTATAAAAGTTATAGGCCACCCATCTTACCTCAAAGTAACTTATAGTGGAGATCGTTATGAAATGTCTAGAAGCCATAGCACTTCTACCAATACAACCCAAAATACAGATCAGATATATAGACAACACTTTCACTACAATGAAAAGGACCAATTAAAGAACACCTACAAAGCCATCAACAACATCTTCAGAGGAATCCAGTTCACCAGAGAAGAAGAAAACAACTACTCATACCTTTCCTGGACATCCTGGTCAGCAGACACCACAAAGGCAAACTAGAAACACAAGTGTACTAAAAAACTAACCACATCAATCAAGTGCTCCACTACCAAAGCAATAACCCAACCTCCCACAAGAGATGTTGTATAAGAACTTTATTTGTCTAAGAACTCCAGCAGCCCTGAACAGCAAGAAAAAGCAAACAAAACATCTATATAAACATCTTCCAACAAAATGGATATCCATGCAACTTTTTCAAAGAAATGCCTGATCACGCAACCAAATTCATCACAACTAACACAAGCTCTAAAAAGAATAACACTGCAATACATCAGGAATACCTCAGATACCACCAACAGATTCCTGCAACCACATGGAATCGACGTAGAACACAAGCCAACTAAAGCCCTTCAAAACATTCTAAGTAAATCAAAATACTCAGCAGCCCCAGAAGAAAAAACAGGAGTCATCTAAAATATGCAGTATGTATGACTGCAACAGTCACTACATAGAACAAACAGACAAGACTGGAAGAGTCCATCCATGAACACCAACTTGCAGTTAGAAGACATGATGAACATTTTAATTTCACAACATATGGACAGAGTTAACTATAGTTTCAACTGGGAAACTGACCATCCTAGACCAAGCCAAGTCCAAAAATGCTATGTAATTTCTAGAAGCCTGGCACTATGACAAATTAGCTATCAATAGACATATAAACAATATCTACATACTATGCAAAAGAGACAATCAACAAGCAAAAAAGGGAAGAAAAAGACCAAAACATCTCCCCAACAGAAATCGGCAACCAGATAGGCATATATTAACTCCAAGATTAACATAGTACCCCAATCAAGGAACTGCCAGTCAACAGAAAACAGCTCAATCCAAAAACCTCTAAGACCACCCTCAACAACACTGACAGGACAAGCCACTAGATTAGAATACAAACTGAGAGCAAGCCTCACTCCTTACTAGCACTGCTGATGTTATCTTGTTTGGATATTGAAACATCTGCAAGAAAACAACCAAGCTCAAGGACCCCTCATTTCAATCCTGAGCTACAAATATTCTCCTTTATTGGTATCCAAGCTTTACCTATACTCTTCCCAAAGATTACTGGATGACTTGGTTCATGGAATATAGATGAACTTGCACCTTTTTGCTAGATCTTAAAATGGCACAATACCTGTGTTTCGTTGAGACAATTTATGCTAATAAGATCTCAATATACTCCCAGTACTTTCAAATGAGTGAAATGCGTAGGGGACTTCGCAGAGAGGCTGAGAGGAAGACTGCAAGTTGATCGATTGGGCTTCGCCAGGGGTGTGGCAGACAGTCCCCTCGCTCTACGGAGGGGGCAAAATGAGCCGGTAATTAGGCAGTTGCTAGATTCAGCAACTGTGAATTGGAGCTTGTGCCTTGGATTTCTGTTTCTTGAATTTAACTCAACTTTCTTGAACTTTGGATAACCCTGACTCAGCTCTCTTGCATCCTGGATAAACTCTCATTCGGCTTCCTTTGGACTTGGATAAACTCTGTTTGCTTCTCTGTGTTTCTGACCCCAGCCTGGCTTGAAACTACTCTTCGGTTTGACCTGGTTTGAACTTCCTGATTTTCTGGTTCTTGACCCCCGGATTGTATTTGATCAGCCTTTAGAGGTCAGGTAAAGGAAACACTTAACCCTTTCCTGGCCCCTTGCTCCATCTAGTCCCTCTGCCCAGAACACCTTTGAATCTTCTCAAGTTCAACAAGCATCTGGAATTATTTTTAGTGATATTGATGGTTTTTATGTTCCATCTTGCACTCACAATATAAATCTTTAGTCCTTAATTTTGTTTGCGCCTTACAAAAAAAATTTCTAAATAATATTTTAAAATGTTAGAAAAACCTCACACTAAAGAGCAAGTCAACCGTGGAACAAATTTTCCACAGAAGGTATGAGCTTTTCTTGACTAGAAGTACTGAAGTACAAATTCGGCAGCCATCTGTTGAAGATGTTTTAATTTATACGATTTGTACCCTCATAGTCCTACTCTCTCACCAAACTGAGTTTGGACTCAGTGACCAAAGTAATCCCTCCCATTTTGATATTGTGATTCTAAGCGATGCATATCGGACTGAAAAATTGCACTCAGATATTCGTGATTGAACCTTTAAACATAGTTCAGTCCTGCATCTTGCACTTTTTACCATTTTAATGACTTGTATATGAAGTTGTAAAAAAGACACATTGTTTATCACATTAGTGTTTGACCCTAATTGGGCAAGATGGCTAGGACCCTTGTAAAGTAGAAATAAAATTCAAATTATCTTGATCGGTTAGAGTACAATTTAAATCTTTCTGCAAGCCTTTATATTTTGTTGATAGGCAAGATAATAATTATATTTATGGTTATATTTATGTATTATTTCTCATTCACTCCATTTAAACGGCTTTTTAAAGCTACATTTTATATCATTTTTAAAAATCCAGGATTAAGAATTTATTTCTCACTTGAATAATTTTATGTACACAATTGTGTATTAGCAATACTTAGAACAACTTGCTGCTCAAGAAAATTCTTCAGCAGAAATTTTACAATGGTGAACTGCTGGAGATTGAAAGGATCTATATCCCACTGAAACTCCTTTTTTGGATATCATGTTTCTTATTATCAGTTCTCTTTTGGATTTTTGTGTGAGATAGCTATGTGAGTGACACCATTTATTGTAGATTTGTTGAACTTGAATTGTAGAATATTTGCATAATATATGCAGCTTAAAGTTGGTTGCTGAACATGATAAAGTTAATATAAAATGAAAGTAATCATTTTTTGTCAATTACAGCCTTATGGTTGTAATCACAGTTTGTCAATTATAGCCTGTATGTAAGTTTAGAGCATGTACACAGGAGACAAATTCCTTGTGTGTCCAAACTCACTTGGGGAATAAATTCTAATTCTAAGTAAAGCATGCATCCGATTACCTGGAATACTTAGTGAATGATTGTACACTGGGCAAATGGTAAGAAAAGATTGTTTCCCCTTGGTTATTTAATGTGTTTATGGGTAAATGTGTAAGCAAAGTTTGTGTAATGTTAGAGATATATTGTTGGGGACATGAACATGTATGTATTTTTGTATGCAGATGCTGCCATTCAAATGATGTCGTATAAGAATCTAAATTATTTGTGGCAAAAGTTGAATAGATTGTATGATGCAACGAGTATGGATCTGAAAAATGTAATTGCAAGTTACAGTATATATTGATGGCAAAAAAAATAAGTAGATGAATTTAGTAGAATGCTTACTAAGAATTAAAAGGTGAAAATGCTGATAGATAGATAGATAGATAGATAGATAGATAGATAGATAGATAGATAGATAGATAGATAGATAGATAGATAGATAGGACTACACAGACAGATACTGAGTACTAGTCTGTTGCAAGGAAGTCTGTTGTTGAAAGAAAAATGATTGAGTATTAGAGTGTGCTTGTTCCTGTTTCATTATATGAAGCTGACAGTTGGTATGTGAGAAGAAATATAAATGTGAGTTGGATGCACTAGGAAATGGGTGATGAAGAAGTGCGTGTGATAAAGCAAGAAAGTATAAAATCAGAAAGAGGTGTTGAATGCATGTGGTTACAAAGTAACCAGGCCAAAAATATGTTGAGGTAATTTGGTCATATAAGGCAGAGGTTTTCAAAGTTTTTCAAGCTGCCAACCCCAAAACATGTTGTTGCTACATGACGGACCCCAATCCCACAAATTCAACTAATCAACAATTCATGTATATTACTTTTTCCAAATTTTTCTTGACCTGCTATGGACCCCCTGGCAGCTTGTCACGGACCCCCAAGGGGACAACGGACCACAGTTTGAAAACCTCTGATAGATATAAGGAGATGGAATAGCAAATAAATCTCAAGAGAAATATATGAAAAAAAGGAATTGAGTTGAGAAGAAGGAAAAGACCAAAACAGTCATTGTTGGAATGAGTTGATTAGATCCTCAAGAAACGTCAAGGTATGTATGGAAATAGTCGGAGCAACATGATATGCAAGAATAGAAATGGAGAGGGATAGCAAATGGTATTGATATAAAAACCATTAGCGGTGTTTCTGTTTCTCCTCTTATCACATTCTTTAACTTCTTTTCTTTGCTATTTCTTACCCTTTTAACTGCTTCTTGTAATGTTGCTTACCCTGAAAGAGAATAGCATGATATAAGGGTAGCAAGATCACCCAAACACCTGCCCGTGCATGTAGTCCCTGCCCACAGCAGCACCTCGTGTCACCACACCCTTGTACCCTATAACATTTGTGCATGGCCACCATAGCTCCCATTCCCTCACTTATGATTTGTAACAATTAACCCCTGCAGCATCTGTGCACCTACTGGCCTGCTTGCCTGGGAATCTTATCACTTCCTAGTTAATGACTGACATACAGTAGTTCTGGGGTTACAACAGTAAATAGGACTGCTAGAATTGACATTACTATTTATTTATTTATTTATTTATTTATTTAATTCAATTTATATACCGCCCTTCTCCCCGAAGGGACCCAGCCTGACATTGCTTTTTATGGTGGCATAGTTTAGCAACAGAAATGTAGGTGCCAATTGCTGTCGTAACTCAACGGCTAACTATATGATTTGACAGTATGATACGGCTGAGAAAAAGACAATTCCTCTTTAGCTTCCATCAACAGAAGAATAGATTCCAAATCACAGGGTGCAATATTGTCTCTTTATTTTGCATTAGTCAGATCCCATTTTGAATACCGTGTCCAGTTGCAATCTGAGAATGATTCAAGCAAAATGAGATATGTTTACAGAAGACCAATTAAAATAATTAGGGAATCAGAGTTTGAGTCCTACGAAGAGAGATCAGATTATAACTGAGAATATTTAGTCTTGATAACAGAATACTGAGGGAAAGTGTAGTATGATAGCAATCTTCGTATAACTGAATGGATGGAATACAGAAGATGGAAATCTATTCCACATCATTCCAGAATTCAGGATATGGAATAATGGAAAAGTTAAAGGAAAGATGGAATAATAAGGAAGAAAAACTTCCTAATAATAATTTGGCAGTGAAACTATTTACACAAGGAAATGTTGCTCCTCCTTCACGAAAATGTTCTTTTGTAATCAAGGCAGTCATGTGGCAGAGGAACTTTAATTGGGATGCTGGAATTGAGTAGTGACTTAGACTTTGTATGTCAAAGACTGGTGGTTTTGTCTTTTGCAGGCAATCAGTCTAGATAGTTTCATGATAGTGCATGGGTGATAGAAACTAGGATATAAAAGACTGACCCAGCTGGGTTATTAAATCCCTAGGTATTCGTGTTCAGAAGAGGAGCTCTGTCTGGACTTCTTTTCTGTCTGAATGTGTCTGTTTGATGGTGCTTATCTGATTGTGATGAGAGTATTCATCTGGTACTGAAGAAAGGCAGCACCACATCGCAATGTCAGAAATACCAACCAGCAGAATCTCTTGAGAAATGCCAATGCTAGAAGGCTGGTGCTGATAACAAGACACTGACTGAATTGAAAATGCACATATTTTGAGTAAAGCTAGAGCTAATGGGGAGGACAGATAGAGAAATAATATTCAGTGAACATTTGCTGTCGGGGTGTTACTGTAGTTAGGATTTTGGGTAGGAGACGTTTGTCATTAAGTCAGTAGAAAGTTGCCATATAATTGTCCAGAAATTCTGCAAGTTATAAACAACAATGTTAAAACTGTTAATCTCATACTATAATTTGCTTACTCAGTATATATGTAGATGATTGGCTGTTCTGAGAACTATGTAAATACATCTGATCAAATGTTCATAGACATAATTGGTGAACACTTAATTTGGGAACACTCACAAGTAGCAAAATCTTTTCCTGCTGAATTTGAGAGAGCCTACATGAGCTTTTTCCTTCATTGCTATAACATGTCATGTTCTTTGTATCCACATAAAGATAATTGTTGTGTTTCTGCAATTTCTAAACACCCTGTCATTCCTGAGTGTGACAATATACTGCATGATCCTCCTAGTTGATGAAATGTGCATAATACAACATAGTTTTAGATTAAAGATGGTCGCTTGTACAGAATAATATGAAGTTACTTAGGATAAAACTGGACCTTGGTTGCATTTCTGCCATGTTAGCCAAAATGTTCCAGTATCTGATGGGGTATTGTGATCTAGGGATGACAAAACTGTAATTTTATTTACTTCTTATGTAGTTTAATAAAAAGAATTATATTAACGTTTCAATTTACAAAAGCCATGATAGGTGTTACTAGTCAAGATCTATGGATGATGAAAAATTATGGCTTAGAATAGCAAATGATAAAAAGGGAAGGGAAGGGAATAGCTATCTATGAAACTAAGAGGTCATTTTATAGAGGGTTGTGTTGTGTTGAAGCATTTAAGCAACTGCCTGTACGTATCTCTTTTCTGTACATTTGGTATCTATCTTCTATCTTCTTCATTAGAAAAATCTCAGAATAAAATCCCATTATTTTCAAATTCTTTTGTAAATATTTTTTTTATTTTCAATATTAAACAAACATACACAGAGAAAAGGAAAAAAGAAAAAAAAGAAAGAAAATAAAGAAAATAAAGTGATCATATAAAACAAGTAATTCATTTTTCTTGCTTTCCTCCCTCCTCTTCTCACTCTTTCCTGCTGTTTTTCTTCTACCTCCTGTTCCTCTTCTTCTTATTGCATCCTCACTCATCTTAACTTAATATACATCCAGTCTCTTTTTCAAATTAGAAGTCTAATCTTTCTAAATTGCACTTTTCAGATCCATTCCATGTTCACAACATTAAAATATTCAAATCAATTGTTAGCTAAAATTCCCCTTTTTCAAATTTATCACTTTACATATTTTCTCAATCCCCATTTTATACATTTCTTAACTTTTAATTTTACATAAATAATAAACCTTTTGATTTAACATATACAATCCATAATAA
>JANHFO010004806.1:607875-625155 GCA_032468095.1 Pareas carinatus | reverse complement strand
AGAGGTCTCCACCCGTGGCAACTTTAAGACTGGTGGACTTCAACTCCCAGAATTCCTCAGCCAGCCATGCTGGCTGAGGAATTCTGGGAGTTGAAGTCCACAAGTTTTAAAGTTGGAGAACTCTGGATTAGATGGCCCTCAGGTTCATCTGACCTTCATCAGAGTTACTGGAAAGTTATGAGCCAGGGTGTGATCAATTTAGAACAGAAATGTGATGTTATTTTAAAAAATTTGCTCACACCACTGCATTTGTGTTTAAATCTACACTATCTTGCCTGATACTCTGTTATAGATTCTTTTCCTCCCATCTTCTAGGTCAGGCTAGCCACAAAATCAGCTCCTACTCTTGGATGGAATCAAAGGAGAGAGACGGAATGTTCTTCTTGAAGGAATGAATTAAGATCCTTTCTCTTCCTTTTACTTCTGATAAATGGATGTGAGATCTAATAGTCTATCCTAGTATCTTTTTGCTTCTCTTCATCAGGGATGTGGAACTCTGGAGCTAATAGGGTTTTACATCCCGTGGTGAATTCTGAGACAGTTGAATTCACTTTCAGTCCTGAAACTAGATGTTTGGTATGAACTATAGTGTCAGCACATCTTACCCTTCACAACAGATCTAATTTTCCATAGATCTAGCATTCCAGTGCTTCCCTCCTAAAGCTCAGAAGATAAAGAAACAGACGTTCCCTACCCACACGGGAGTAAAAAAACCCCAACATCTCTATTGATACTTGAGCATTAGGCAACTGCTGACCAATCCATAACCAAACCAAACTCCAAAACTACTTGCAAGGGGTGGTGGCATTCCTACTCCTAAGAATTTAACAGGATGGTTATATCAAATGCCTGGCAATGAATATCTACATGGATAAGTAGCAGTGAAATGTGTAAAACAAACTAGATTTTGAGCCATGGTGGTACAGTGGTTAGAATGCAGCATTGCAGGCAAGCTCTGCCTACAGCCTAACCACGATCGTGTCTGGCTCAAGGTTGATTCAGTCTTCTGTCCTTCTGCGGTTGGTAACACAAGGACCCAGATTGTTGGGGTCAGTATGCTGACAGTTGTAAACCGATCAGAGAGTGCTATAAAGCACTATGGGGCGGTATATAAGTCTAAGTGCTATTGATATTTTCCATAGTTTTATAATCTGTTTCAGGATTCCTGCACTAAAAGAAATTTCCCAGCTACTAAGTGAATGGGTGATGTAGCCACATGCCTTCCTTTGTAGGTGCCAAGGCTGTTTCTATTGCTGCTGTGGAGCTTGATGGTGCCTTGGCCTGGTGAAGGATCCCAGCGCAGTAAACCCATGTTCACGGCAATCACGGATCAAACCCTTCCCCCTGACTATGACAGCAACCCGACTCAGCTCAACTATGGTGTGGCTGTGACTGATGTAGACCAGGATGGAGACTTCGAGACTGTCGTGGCTGGGTGGGTATCAAGGAAAAAAGTGACTTATGACCATTTTTCACACTTATGACCTCTGTAGCATGCCCATGGTCACATGACCAAAATTCAGACGTTTGGCATATGACTCACGTTGATGAGAGTTGCAGTGTCCCAAGGTCATGCGATCACTTTTGCAATCTTTTGACAAGCAAAATCAATGGGAAAATCAGATTCACGTAACAACCATGTCATTAACTTAACAACAGCAGTGGTTCACTCAATAACTGTGGCAAGAAAAGTCATCAAAGTTCACTTAGCAAATGTTTCACTTAGCAACAGAATTTTTGGCTCAATTGAAGTCGTAAGTTGAGAACTACCTGTAGTTGGAACCTTCTTCTAATCTCTAGGCACCAGGTCAAAGCTGTTCCTATAGCTCCTTCTTGACTGAAGTGGAGCCATGCCGTCATAGTTGTACTGATAACACCCACCCCAAACTAAAAAATGACCTCTTGATAGTTTCATATATGTGTCAAAAAGAATGTAAGACAAGACTTGACGTCTCCTCCACCAGCAATATTGACTTTTCCAAGAACAATTTTGAACCACCCACTTTAAAAGGAGTGACATCATTGGACATCATTCCTTCAGATACCAAACAGAGCTTTTTCATGACTAATTACAACGATATTCTAATTTTAAAAATGATAACCTGATTATCAAAGGGGCGCGTGGCTCAGCGCCTAAGACACTGAGCTTGTCGATCAAAAGATCGGCAGTTTGGCAGTTTGAATCCCTAGCGCCACGTAACAGAGTGAACTCCCATGACTCGCCCCAGCTTATGCCAACCTAGCAGTTCGAAAGCATGTAAAAATGCAAGTAGAAAAATAGGGGCCACTTTGATGCGAAGTGCTTTAGGCATTCAGTCATGCTGGCCACATGACCACGGGGATGTCTTCGGACACTGCTGGCTCTTCGGCTTAGAAGCAGAGATGAGCACCACCCCTAGAATCGGACATGATTAGCATGCATGTCTGTGTATGGGGGAGGGCCTTTGCTTTTAACCTGACTATCATTTTTTTCAAATTAGAAATCAATAGGGACTTTCTGCAAAACTTTGTAGTGTGAATTGCTGCGTTTTGGGATGTCAACCCACGTCATTTAATTTCTCCTTCCTGTTTTACCTCTTTTCATGCCCCAAATGAATTAGCATTTCGTGATTGATTTCATCCCCCAATACTCAATTGTTAGTACTTTGGATTTACAAATGTTTCCCATCTGTCTCTTAGGGCACTTTTTATTGCTACCGTTAGGGAACATTTTCCACTCAATTCTTTACGCCAATCTTCCCCACCTCGATGCCCTCCAGGGAGGGCCAGCCAAAGGGTGGTACGAACGGTGTGACCGCACAAGGCTCAACACTTGCGAAAGGCCTCACGGGGCCTATGAGGTTTTAGTAAACAGGCCCTGCCCTGTGCTTGCCAAGGCTCCTCATGAGACAGCCTCACGAGACATTTTGCACCAGGCCCTGCTTATCCTTGGGCCAACCCTGCCTTCAGGCATGTTGTGATGACAGCTTTAAGAATTTTCCTGCCTGGAAATTCTGGGAATTGTAATCTTGATACAACTGGAAAACTACTCTGGGGAATGCTGCTTCATACAAAGACTGAGCGCTCTTTGGAACCCAGATTGCCTTATTCAGCCAAGAAAACTCTGGACAGGCAGGTATTTCTCATAGGTGAGGAAAAGTTTAGGCAAGTCCAGACTTATGGAAGAGCGCCCTGGTTTGACCTGAAGAAAGCCAAACTTTCTCTCACTCTGAAGAGAGGCAACCTTCTCTTTCGCTCTTCTGACAGCCTCGGTGTGCACCTTGACATTGTGTTAATTGGCTGCAGCAGAGTGAGAGAGTGCTTCATCGCATTATTGACAGGGTGCTCGGCTTGAGTTGGTGCACAGGAGTGAGCAGGCATTCAGCTGTGTGCTCCTTGCATCCCTAATCTGACAGTCCCTTGAAGAGGAAGGATAGAAGGAAATGGAAACTAGACTGGCCAGCTGCTCAAAGAGAAACAGCATGTTTTGCCTTTAGAGTGATCATGCCGGACATGCATTGACAAATGTGCATGTGGTGAAGTGGAAGCTTCCCATGAATGAACAATCAGCAATGTGTGCATACTTGCCAGGGCTACTTTAGTGTATTATTAGGAAGAGGCAAGTTATCACACAGGAAACAATTCCTGCCAGATGTTGATTTGTTTATTTATCTATCACATTTTTAAACCACACATCTCCCTTGCAAAGGAACTCTATGTTAGGATGTTACGAGTCCAGATGCTCTTAAGGGGTCCTCATAATCTCTGTGTAGGAATTCTATAATCCTGTCCAGAACAAATAAGTATCAGATAATGAACTGACTATTCTAACTAGGCTGTTGTCACATGGTAGACTTCAGTGTACCGGTTTCCCCAATCTGCTGCCCTCCAATTGCTGGGCTGTGGTGCCTCACCCCTAACACTACTTAGTAATTCAGAATTATGAGGGCTCCAAATTTGGAGAAATCAATTCTAATCAATTCTCAAATATTACTAAAAGAAAGCACTGGTCCCTTCTAAATGATTGTAAGTGATGCATTAACACAAGGTGGCTAAAAACTGGGCTGCACATCTCATATTTAATAATATTGCAATTACTTCAAATAATGATGGATAATCATTGTAAATGATATGAAATTCTAAGTGTGAGAATCAGCACTTCTCCCAATCTTTTTTGTCTACCATAAAGTCATGTTTCCTTAGATTCGTAGACTTCTTTACAGGATATCTACCCTGCCGCTTTCCTTAATTTAGTCCCCTCTAGATATTTCAAATAACAAATCCACAAGACCCATTCAACATGTGATTGGAAAATATCCGGAAGGTAGTTCACAACATCTTGCGAGTGCCCACATGGGAAAGGTTGTAGCTTTCCCCCCAAACGATGGTGTCTAAGTGCATTGTGCTATGATCCTATAATCGCCAGTCATTTTTACAGTAAGATGGTCTTCTGGGTAAAAATTATATCCAACCTGTTCCTGATTAATCCCTGGCTGCCTCAATTTCTTAGAAGGGAACTTTACCCAGCAAACTTCCTCATTAATCTATGTGTTCACCTGAATCCATCCATCCTTTTTATTCCCGCCGTTCCTCTGACCTTCCTTCATGGATGTGCATTCCAGACGCGACATCTCCATCACTCTGTCCTAAACTGTCACCAAGTTGTTAGTGTTCTTACTAAAGTAGAAACACTATGCTAGTTCTTTAGCTATGGCCTTAACAGAGGGAAGCAGAGCAATTGCAGCCTACTTCTGAGATATCATTTATTTGTAGTCCGAAAAGAATTTACGTCTGCTTTTGCTACACTTCCTCAAATTTAGACTGAGATGCACTATAATCCCGCCCCTCCAACATACACACAGACATCTTTAGGGCACAATAGTGACTTCTTTGTTATTTAGGCTTAAAGCCCCTGGACAGAATTGGAACAGAATACAATCAAAACAAAAGAGAATGTAATGATAATATATTTAAAAGGCAATGCATTAAAAAGAATAACAGAAATAAACAAGTCACATAAATTCCTGAGAGGGCAAAAAATGTAGGCTGGTACTGAAAAGATATAACAATGTCACTTTTGTGGAAGGGGCATTTGATCATAGTGGAGGAGATCTTAGTACTGAATAGTACCTTGACGGGCTGGCACATAGGAGGTCCTACAAGCTGTAGCAGCATATGCCCTTGCCAGGGCACTCAAAACCCATACCTTGGATTTCTTAGTTTAATAATGAGGAATATATTAGAACTGCTGCCACCAGAAAACAGTCTGTGCAAAGTTTACAACTATCATTTGCAGATCTAATATACCCAGTATTTCTAATTTCCTTTTGATATGGCTCTTAATAAAGGATAACAAAGCATCTCATTCAGCCATGGGCTGCAGCTGCCCAGATTGAGACAGCTTTCCATAGCAGTGTGCAACCTTTTGTGGGAAGATTTCCACCCTAGGACTGCTGGTGCTATGGTTTCTAATATAGCACATTTCAAATCTTGCAATGATTAAATAAACTAAAGAATATCATTCCGAAAGAGATGATGAAACAACCCAAAACAATGTTAAGCCAGGCATGTGGGTTTTATTATATATATGTTTCTTTCCCACTGATCTTTATAGAAGAAGAATATGGGAGATCTTGGAGTTATTCAATATATGTATATATATATTCTACTTCAGATTAAAAGTCCCCATTTCAAAATATACCTGGAACAGTAGCCAAAATGTGTTACTAAGGGCATTTCATAGACCCACTGACACGTTATAAAATTCAGCCTCTGATGCAGGCTTGGCCCTTTGCATTAATTGGTTTCTTGAAAGGCTCCCCTCTTGATCTCCTTTGAGGACAGATATTTTCCCCTGGGTTTTCAGGTATTGCCCTCAAGGTTTTACCAGATTCTATATTTATTACTAGCTCCTAGGGCTCCCCTCCTTGCCCTCCTTCTTTGTTATATTTTCTCTCTGTGCTGCACATTTTCAGCCTTAGCAAACTCTATGCTAACCACATTAGAGTCACGCATCATTAGCTGCCAGATGAAACCACTCAGGCATTTCTGCGACTTTGCATTGTGTGATGTTAACATGGATGGATGTCTCAAAGAATTCAGAACTCTCCCTTAATCAAACAAACAGAATTATATACAACTAGAGGAAGGGTATACTTAAGCCAAATCCATTAATAAGACAGATACGCACTCTATAAAAGCAGTATTCTTGATCTGATACTGCAGTAATTTAGGTTTTGGTCAGTTTTGTATCAAAGATCTTCCAGTGTCTCTTCCTGACAAGGGCTTTAGGTCAAACCCATATTATATGCCTTTTAACAATACAGCTCCAGATAAATCCTGGTTCCTGAATAGGAGGATAAACTTCTATTTACATCTTGCATACTTTTGTTGTCTGAAAGAAATTTCTTTGGGGCCTTTATCGTTTGGTCTCTATTTTTCTGAGGAGCCCAATGGTGCCTGACTTAATCCCCAAATCCTTCAGCATGTCAGAAAAGATTTAGAAAAGGATCTCTGTCTCTATAAATATAGAAAATACAAAATTCAGTTCTTCCCCTTTAACCTCTCCCCCACAATAAATCTCTATGATCTGAAGAAGGAAGAAAGAAACTGTATAAGCTATGTGGTAAAACAAAATGATTTAAACATGCATAACTATAAGTGGCATAATATTTTATGTGCATTTGCCTTGCATTGGATGAAAAAATACTTTCCTGCTTTTTATAAAACATAATCCTAAACTCTATAAGGATCACTCTTTCTCCTGAACTTTGTACCTTGTCCTACGAATGGTTTTAATCAAATTTGGTGAATTATGCGTCTTGAAATCTTACCAGATTAATGTATTAAATCTGTACTTCAAAGCACTTTCATAAATTTGTGATGAATTCAGCAGACATGAGGAAAACAACGGCTTTATTCCTTTTTCTCTGTTGACTTTTTCTCACAAAATAGGACAGTTTTTTTGGAAAGGTAGCTGTGGCAGTTGCTGAGAGCCTTGTGACTCATTAAAATCTAACAAATCCATTATGGCAGAAAAGAGGCAGGGAGGTGATTAATCCAGTGTGCTAGAACTCAGACTGAGTTACTGGCTTCTTAATAAGGCGGAGCGGTGGAAACGATGAGAAAATATGGAAAGCATACTGGTTTCCACCACTCTTCTCTTCATTAAAGTCCATTCCTTTCTATTTTCCAAGAATAGAAGATATTGGGAATGCTCGGTTGCCTAATTGAAGAACTACATTAGCAGCAATAGAAGACTTCACTTTGATAGGGGGGGAGGAAAAACTATTGAAAGGGGCTAATATCTGAAACCACTCTTGCTCACTCTTGCTTCATTTCTTACTCTCTGTTCCTTCAGGTACAATGGACCAAACCTGGTGCTGAAGTATGACAAGGCCCGGGGACGGCTGTTAAATCTTGCAGTGGATGAACACAGCTCCCCTTACTATGCACTGAGGGATCGCCAGGGCAATGCAATTGGTGTGACAGCCTGTGACATTGATGGAGATGGATGGGAGGAAATCTACTTCCTAAACACCAACAATGCCTTTTCTGGTGTGTGTCAAACCCAACCATCCCTGACATTTAACTAAACATTGACAACCAAATTAAGACATCAAACCTCTTGAATATTCTATGCCTTTCTCTTCATCTTCTGATATCCATCCAACTATGGTATCCATACCCTCAAATCCTGCTGATCAGAATCAACTTACCCTACCCATTCATCAGCCTCCCAGTGCTGATTACATACTTCTTCTCTCTCATACAGTAGTCTCATTCATTCATGCTCTGACACTTCTGTCTCATGGCTCCATTAAACCTATGGCTTCAACTTGCTAGTTCACGCTACTTCTCTGGTGCCAAAATAGAATTTTGCCATTGTCATTACAACATACTACCCTGTTTCCCCAAAAGTAAGACATCCTCCGAAAATAAGACCTACTTACAGTTTTGCCTCTCACTGAAATATAAGGCATCCCCTGAAAATAAGACCTAGCGCATTTTGGGGTGCAAAAATTAATATAAGACACTGTCTTATTTTCGGGGAGACACGGTATGTGTGAAATATACATTGAGACACGGTATGTGTGGAATATACATTGTCACTACAGCATACAATATATCTGGAAATCATGCCATTGTAGCAGCTTGACCAGTGCTGACTAGTTTCAGGATCTATTGAAACTGCCCAAAAGAGGTGACAGAAATGTGGAAATGACTATCAGAGGGAACACATAGTGATGTGGTTGGATGAAGACCGGGAGTTTGTTCAGCCATCTTTCTTTCTAGGTTGTGGTTTCCCGTAGGCTGCCCTTTGCGTAGTTCACTCTGAGATGTCACCTGCTAGCCTTATACCACTGATGTCAGTTTCCTGACCTTCACTGGCCACCAGGGTGGGATGTTTCAAGCCTGGAGTTAATTTCCCAGCTGAGTGATTTTGTCGATCCTCTGACAAGCAGTGGGGCTGGCAGACAGTGGTGGGGGGGAGAGACTTGGCTGCTGACTCAGGATTTTGCCAGATCTCTAGTTGCCAGCAGCGACTGCAGCTCTGAGGGCTTAGAACTGCAGGGGATGAACGAGTGAGGTGAATAGGACAGAGGAAAGATGGTGAACCTCTCTGGCTTCGCTGCCATTATGGTTTTCCTTTGGGAGGATGAGTATCTAGCTGCTAGGCCGGCACTAGGCCCCTTTAGGCTCTGCTCTTGCCAAGGTTGCTAGTCCAGTCCTGTACCCCTGCCAGCCTGACCAAGCCCTTGCTTAATAGAAATTTCAGTTAGAATAACGGGTATTTTTCCTTCTCTGAGCTTCAGATGGGCTTGTGGGAATTTCTGAGAAATGTTGCTTGAACATTGGCTTGTCTGTTAATATTCCAAGCTGGATTTTGGCTGCTTATGAATTCTTTCTAGAATAGCTTGTGGCAACCCTAAAACAATGATTGCTTTCCTCCCACTTGCTCAAAGCCCCTCTTTAGATCTCTGTGGCTCTTTCTCTAGGGAAAAAACCCACCGCCAAGCCGCTGCTCCTTCCAGGGTTGAGTTGGGCCCTTTACCTGCTTCATCGATCTGCTCTTGGTTCTGCTTATCTGTCTTCCTGACACACCTAATTACAGCTTTGCAGCTACCAAAGACTCCCACTCCTTAAATCAGCCAATCACATTATTCCCGGCATCAGGGTCTGGCCATTGATTTTTTTCCCCTTTTCCCTTTTCCCTTTATGATGTACATGGCTCCGTGCTGCTTTGGCACATTTTTCCTTAATGAATGTATTCTTCTGGACCTCCCTTACCAGCACTTAAGCTTTGTTGGAGCTGCTGCATTCACGGCAGTGCAGTCCCAGTCGCAGCCCTGCATACGAGCTAGCAGTTAGAGATTCACTGAGTTGTGGGCCATTGGAGTGGAGAAGCTGTATAAAGACTGGCGATCAGGAACTAGGTGCTCAAAGTGAAGAAGACAAAGAATTATTCATTTGTAGTGATATGGTAGGATAGGAATTGTTTGATGGTCACATACACAATCTGCATGTATATACAAATTTCACCTCTGGACAGTGCAGTTGTGCTGTTTCGGAATGGATTTATGCCAAATCTTTCCACCTTCGATCCCTGAAATCTTGGAGTCCTTTTCTCTAATGACTCCATTAAGGTTCTAGAGAAAACCCAGTTCTGCCTGGCTCCCCATTTTTGACAAGAGAAAGAATGTATTCAGATGGAGGCCATAAGATGCTTGTCTTCCCTCTCTTTCCCAGGTGTAGCCACCTATACAGATAAACTCTTCAAGTTCCGCAATGGGCGCTGGGAGGACATCTTGAGTGATGAGGTGAACCGGGGTGTGGCAAGCCGGTTTGCTGGGCGTTCCGTGGCATGCGTAGACAGGCTGGTGAGTGCGCGAGGTGGGCTCTCTGGGGTTATCATTTCAGAGTCACTGGTCTCTGGCATCTATGTGGAAGAAAGAAATTGGAACCAAAGAAGACTAATCTAAGCTGCGCAGAAAGAGAAAATGTTTTTGGAGAGGCCTTGTTCTCCACCCAGCCCCCCTGTGACCAGGCTCTGCCCCCCTCCCCCACAGCTGTCAGGACTCCCATCAGGGGCTGCAGTGCCAGGCGAGTGCCGTGCTGCTGATAAACACCAGGCCTGTCTGGGTGATTTATGCCCCTGTCACCTGCATTTTCTTCTCTCTCTACCTTGCGTGGTTTGTTTTCCAATGATTATTGCTAAATCAGGGTGCCATGGAAGAACAAAAGGGGCAGATGGTGGCTGACAAAGAAGCCTGGGGCAAACATAGGCATGTGAAGACCTGGCCTCTTCTGTTTGGGAACCCCTTAACAAGAATAAGAAAACAATCATGTCCGAGTAGATTGTTTTTGCTTGTATGTTCAAGGATCTGGCACGGTGTTTTCTTTACCAGACGTATCTTTATCACAACTGTGGAACTGCAACCCACTGGAGGCACACAGTATGCCAGACCATGAGCTTGAATATTTTGTGACTCATTGTGTTTTGGAAACTCAGTCATTTCATTATATGAATCAGATTATTGTGTTACACCATCACAGTTTACATCTGGGCATAATATATGAACATAGGGATTGTGTTTTGTTCACCTGGTTTGGTGGGCTCGCGTGTTGTGTGAATCTAGTTAATCTATCCGCATGTGGGGAATGGATGGAAATACTTCATTAAAGCTCCGGTTCTCTGTTCTTCTACTTCCTTCCTTCCTGCAGGGGTCTGGCCGCTATTCCATTTACATAGCTAACTATGCCAATGGAAGAGTTGGTCCTCATGCCCTCATTGAGATGGATACAGCTGCCAGTGACCTAGAGCATGGTATTGTGGCACTGAATGATGTGGCTGCAGAAGCTGGAGTCAATAAATTCACAGGTATGAGTGAAGTAGAGGGTTGCTCTATTGCTGAAGAAGACCTGAGGATAATAAACTGGGGAGACCTTTGATCAGAATGAACTCCAGGTTTGAAGGAACTCTTACAATGTGTCCTCCGTGGCCTTTTCCTTTGTTGTGTTGCCCTAAATTTCAGAATAAATCTATCTTTTAGTGCCATAGAACGTAATTTATGTTTTTTCCCATTAGCATTTCATCCAAACAGTGGCCTATTTTTATTTTTCCTGAAATTTTCCCTTCTGTAATGCATTGCGGGGGGAGGGGGGGACAAAATGGCTTCCAGTAAAAAAGAAATGTGAGTTCTCCATGATGGATACCATTTTGCTTCAGAACCTTCCATTGGACATTTCTTAAAATCCTACAATACCGAGGCAGAACAGCATGTCTGGGGCTTTAGGGCAACACAATTGTAGCCACCAACTGAGTTGTGGCTGCCAGATACAGACCTCTGAGGTGGTGTGTGGGGCGAGAGAACTTGCATCACACTATGCTGGGACAGTCTCTGACTCTAGTCTCATCCATCTTAAGAGATCTTGGCTCAGTCTCAAAGGAACTGAATTCTTATCAAATATTCTTGTGGGTAAGATGGGACTTCAGGGTAAAATAGGGATCACCAACCTCACAATGGATTTCAGTGTTTATCAATTTGTAGGATTCACTGTAAACAGAGACGGGAAATAGGAGAATGAACCCACTGTTGGGGTTTTGGTCTTACGTTCAGGCTAGGATTTATTTCCGGTGCTTCATGGGGAGCAGAGGTGACTGGGAGTGCTCTGGAGCTTTCACTCCTCTTGTTCCCAGGGGGTCGGGGCATAGCGGTGGGTCCCATTCTCAGTGAAGCTGCCTCTGACATATTTTGTGATAATGAGAACGGAGCCAACTTCCTCTTTCAGAACCAGGGCGACGGTACCTTCATAGATGTAGCACCCAGCACTGGTGAGTATGCATCCTGGGCGCGGGTGTTGGGGGCGGCATGTCTTATAAGATTAAAATGATTCATGTAGCTGCTGGACCCTTGAAATCCTACAAGAGTTGAGTTTTTTTTAATCCCCTTATCCCAGCCTCTCTACTTCTGGGGAAGGAAGGGGTAATAAGTGCACCCAGGCTCAACCACCAGTTATTTAGCGTCTGGCTGATGATCACTGGAGTCTAACGAGATGTCAGGCTGGCATCCATCACCGCCGTGCTGCTGATGACACCTATTCTCTTTAGAAACATTCCTTCCGTGTCATCAAGGGAATAGGAACACATTGGCAAGAAGGAGCGTGGGCGGGGGGGGGAGGTGAAATAGCAGATTGCCAGCCCCTCACATGCCTACTCAACTAGCCACACTACACAGCCTGTAGTTCTTTTTGTCCCTGACCCTGCTGTCACTAGCAAATTCAGTAAGCACTCCTAGCTGCCAGATAACCCTCTTCTGTTCTCTGCTGCCATAGAGCCTAAATTTCTTGAGCTCCGCAACAACGTAAGATCCAGTTCAGAATAGTACATGGGAATGTTCATCCAGCTGACTTCCCTGTCATCCTCTGTAGGGTTGGATGATCCATACCAGCATGGCCGTGGAGTGGCCCTAGCCGACTTCAATCGCGATGGCAAAGTTGACCTAATCTATGGTAACTGGAACGGACCACATCGGCTCTATCTGCAGGCTAATGCAGGTGGGCGTATCCGCTTCCGAGTAAGTGCCATCTGGAAAAGGGAAGTCCAAAACTGGCACACGACTGGAATGTCTCGGGCTCTGAGCAGGGAAAGGGGAGGTGGGGATTCTGGTAATGAGGTCATGTAAAAAAGAATGGAGCACATAGATTAAGTCCAATCGCCAAAGAGACTGATGTCTCCATCCCAACTAGATGACCAGAAATTCCTTTTTTTTTAAAGGATTATCTCCCAGCTCAAGAATGTTCCTTATTCCAGCAGTGTAGATTTGACAGCATTTTCCTCCACTTGGCTTCTATCCATCAGCAGAACATTCCTTCATGAAGCTATATAGACTTTTAGCATTGCCTACTGCAATTAGCTTCCTAATTTTCGGCCCAGCAACAAAATCTCCAACCACTGAAATCTATTCCTAATCTTTACTTCCTCTTGGTCCTGTTTAAGCCCAAGCCCTGCCCCACTAATCCCCGTCCTTCCCCCAGGACATTGCCACGCCCAAACTGTCCATGCCATCACCTGTCCGCACCGTCATCGCTGCTGATTTTGACAATGACCAGGAATTGGAGGTCTTCTTCAACAACATCGCGTACCGTGGCTCGTCTGCCAACCGCCTCTTCCGGTGGGTGAGAGCCACATGGCCACCAGAGGCTGGGGCAGTGGGCTCCCTATCTCGCTTGGCCCTGGATACTGCAAGAGAGGTTTCCCAGCAGAGTCTGGTGGAAATCACCCTGTCTTTAAAAAGCTCTGCATGCAAACCAAGAACATGAGACGAGACAGCTGGGAGGGGTAATTCTTGATCCAGTGTACTGTGGCATTTACTCTCCTGTGTCATGATCCACAGGAGTGAGATGGTTCCACCAGAATGGAAAGGGCCCCATTCAGGTTCCAGACACTCTTTATACAGTTGACAATGTTGTAACTATCTCACTACTGATACTGCAGTCTGTTCTGCCTAGACCAATCCCTGGAGATTCTGGCTTTCACTAATTAGCACTTATGCACAGTTCCCATTAATTGTAGGCAATCAATGGCTTGTTAAACAGAGTTGCTTACATTTCTCTGACTAATAAAGTGATAGCAGCAGCATATGGCAAGTCTAGGGAGTCTTTGCCAAATTTATCATTTTGCAAATGTGCAAGGTCTCTTCTGGAGAAAAGAGCAGTGGCAAAAGCAGAGACAGCCTACAGATCTAGGCTGTAGATACAGGGTGGTGATCACCAGAAATAGACTTGCAGGAATAAGGTTCTGTTCTGGGAGGACAACATTCATTACTGCAGTCCTTTCCTGCTGCAGGGTTATCCGCCGAGAACATGCCGACCCAGCTATTGAAGAACTAAACCCTGGTGATGCTGTGGAGCCAGAGGGGCGTGGCACAGGTGAACCATTGTGATGTCTTTTGTGGAGCCCGATCATCATGCATCATTTAGCAAGAATGAAACAGATATGAAAGGGGTTGTTGTAACCTATTGGCAATGGTTGGGACAGACCTTCTGCCAGTGATGAATTGTGTACCAGTGACCCCTCTTTGTGCCAGGAAAATCTAGATATCTGGGTTGTTGGCAGTGGCACAGCTAGGAAATGTCAAATTCTGAATGCAATGGTTTCAAATAACAGTGTATTTGTATGATAAGTTTGCATGAAATCTGTTTTGTAAACATTTGATGAACATATGCAAATACTGCAGGTGTTTGAGAGAGAAAGGGAGAGACTGGCGGATCTTCACCTGGGCCCTCTGATGCATCATAACAAGAGCATAATTATTTGTATTAGGCTCAGAGACATAACATTCGTGTGAACTGAACCCATGGCCTGTGGGTTGTTCTCATGATTGACTGCCTCTTAAAGCATATGAAGGAAGAGAAGAATGACCTTTGTGTGTGATTCCTATCAATAGCCAGGAGACTTAATTCCTGAATATTGGTAGCAGAAAGGGTTCTTATTAATAGAAGATTTGGCACTGGGAAAAAATAGTATGTGTGGAATCGAGAGAGACAACAAATACACTGCAGGGAAACTGAATGGAATCAAGAGCAGAGAGGAAGAAACTATGTTCTGATTTTCTCATGTTGGACAATCTAGCATACAATATTGCTGCTAGGTAATGTGGCCCTTTCACAAAAGAGATGAGCAAAGATATGTTTCCTTACTGAGATTATATCATTTTAGGAGGTGTGGTGGTAGATTTTGATGGTGATGGGAAGCTGGATTTAATCCTTTCACACGGTGAATCCATGGCACAGCCACTCTCAGTCTTCAAAGTCAATGAGGTAGGTTTAGAAAGGTACCCCCTCTTAACGTGTTTAAAACCAAGTCTTTATGTCAATAAGCATGAAAGTCCTTCCTCAGTTCCATGACCACTTCATCCTTTGGCTGAGTCTGTCTGTCCATCTCCACAGGGTGCTGGCAACAACTGGCTGCGGGTGATTCCACGCACACGCTTTGGGGCATTTGCTCGTGGTGCTAAAGTGGTGCTGTTCACACGGCACAGTGGTGCCCATCTGCGCATCATTGATGGAGGGTCTGGGTACTTGTGTGAGATGGAGCCTGTTGCCCATTTCGGCTTGGGTGAGTGAGGAGGAGCAGAGGCAGGACTGGGAATGCAGAGTGGTGTGTGGTTCCAGCTCTCTTTTCCCCCGGCCACCTGCCAACTAGTCCAATACAGGTAGCCCTTGACCTACAGCAATTTGCTTAGTGGCCATTTAAACTTACAACGGCACTGGGAAAAATTGATTTATGACCATTTTTCACACTTACGGCCTATGAACATGTGATCAAAATCTGGACACTTGGCAAATGGCATGAATGAATGACAGCTGCAGTGTCCCGAGATCAAGCAATCACCTTTTGGGACTGATAAGCAAAGTCATCAGGGAAGCCAAATTCACTTAACAAGCATGTTATTAACTTAACAATTGCAGTGGTTCACTTAGCAACTGTGACAAGAAAGGTTGTAAAATGGGGCTTAACAACTGTCTTGCTTAGCAACAGAATTTTTGGGCTCAGTCATGCTCGTACATTGAGGTCTACCTGTAATATACGGTACTAGTTATTGCTTGTTTATTTCTTCTTCCAAATCAAGTTTGAGAGAGAGAAGCCTGGTGCAACCTAACACCATCTCTATATTTGATAGGGTCATATGCAGACAGAAGGTGACATATGACCCTGAAATTGTCGCAAACATGGGTCAATTATTAGCAAACCTCAATTAATATTTTCCTACCCTGTTCCCCACTGCTTCTTTTAATTTTGGATTAATTAGAGTTCTTGAAAACTCAAAAGCTTGCATTCTATTTTCTAAATCTTAACTTAGCCTAAGAAAGGCATTGCCTTAATATGGACTTTGTTTTTGTTTTCTTGTGACCAGTTTAGGTTCTTTAGTTTTTTTATGGATCTTCCTTGTCTCTCATCCCTCCTAATAATCATCAAACATCACCAGAATCACTGCAAACAAGATAAAACATTAGTTCTGTCCTTTCATTAACTTATATCCTTATCTTTCTGTTCCTTCAAAATGTTTTAGTTCAGCACCTCATCCCTACATTCCTTCAATTCAATTAAAGTCCAGCGAGCACACTGAAGACTCTCCATTACAATACATTTCATACTTTTAGATGATTTCCCAAGTCTGCCAATTCAGCAAGTTTTTTTAAAATGCTCTAGCAGTTCCCTACTAAACCGCTGCTGCAGTAAAGGCTATTATCAAATCATAATCCTTTTCTTTGAAAATATTTAGCAAATTAATTTTATTATCTTCTGTATTAATGATAGCTAATTTATTCTCAAGAGTATAAAGGGTGTTAGCAGTAATTTGCATTCCCAGAGAGCAGACTATTTGTACTACAGTGAATCCCTGGTTTGCTCCTTCAGCTGTTTCTGCAGAAGGCACTGCATTTCTCCACGCCTCATTACTCTTCTGCATCCTTGAGGTGGCTTGGTTTAGTGGGGCATTGCCAGGTTAGATTGCGCTGTAAGTGAAGCCAAGTGACTCAGAAATTCGAGGAGCCTATATGTTGAAATATTCCATATTCCTGCTGGTCTTGGCACAGGGTGGTTGATGGAACAATACAACCCCATCACATCTCAAGTTGTTTCATCTCTGTTGGGAACAGCTATTAAAATTTGGGAGGAGAAAAACTAAGCATGAACCTGGAGGAAGGGTGGTTTTTAACCCCCGTTCCTCTTTATACGGTGGCTGCAGTTTTCTCCATTATTCAACAATTCCCTGTGCTTTTTCCTTGTAGGACAGGATGAACCCAGCAGCCTGGAAGTGACGTGGCCAGATGGCAAGTTTATCAGCAGAGCTGTAGTGAGCACTGAAATCAACTCTGTACTGGAGATTCTCTATCCCAAAGACACACCAGAGTCAGCCACCATTATAGTTCCTCTTGAGGTAAGCTTCACAATTAAGCCAATTTAAGTTGGGTTTTAGGGTAAGGAATGTTATGTCATTTTCTCCTTCATGAAACAATGGAGCTAAATGGGTCCCAGGAAACAAAATACCAATATCATGCTTATTTGGTAGAAGTATTACAATCATTTTAAAATAAGATAAAAGGAAGTGATTTTCCACCCAATTTTACCTTCCAAAAATAGCGAAATAAGATATCCAGTGACTCAAAATTCTTGAGCCGTCACCAGGGGGGCTTTTTACCAGGTTCGCCTGGTCCACCAATTGCGCCCCTTTCTAGATCGCGACGCCATGCGGACAGTCACTCAAGCCCTCGTCACGACCCGTCTGGACTATT
>JANHFO010004806.1:568932-580239 GCA_032468095.1 Pareas carinatus | reverse complement strand
CAAGTGAAACCTTGCCAAAAACGTCGCCAATATATTCTCAATCTTACATGGGAGAAGACCTAAACACACCAAGACCTACATACCTGTACCCGTTGAAAATCTACCATAAGTATATATAATTTTATATACTTAGTATATAAACATTCCTAAGTATCTACTCAGTATATACTACGTTTATATACTTATTTTTTTACACCAAGTGTATAAATCTTGGGAATTTGTGGAATTTTTTGGGATTGGGGTGGAAAGGCCTGCAAGAAATCTGGAACTATGGTTTTATTGAAATATATAAGGATTTCAAACAAAAAAAATATAATGGAATAACTCTAGTTTATCCCGCTCTGGTGTTAAATTATAGTTCCTAAGGGCATAGAGATGCAGAATTTATAAGAGATTTTATAGGAGTAATTTGATAGTACCACAGGTGATGGTGACAAAGCAAAAAAGCATCAAGACAATGACTTGCAATACATGTAAAATGGGGGTGGGGTTTTAATTGTGAGTTTGGGGCTATTGTGACTTTATTGACCCACAACCTAATCACAGGCAATCTGCAAAGCTAATCTACACCACCACAATCCCATGTGAAATTCCACTGCTCATGTTCTTCAATTCACAGACGTATTTTTTCCAATTTAAGCCAAATGTAGCTCTAAATTTTGCCTGAAAGATTTGGTGGAAATTAAAAGGAAAGCAACAACATTATTTTGTCAATCTCACCCAAAACTCTAGCTCCATCGTCCTGAATCTTGTCTGATGTATCTCGGCCGTATAGTCAGTGCATTCTAATAATTTCACTCTAGCCTAAATGTTTAGGAAAACCACTTTTATCTGTCTCTTTTGTGATTTAATTGCACATGTCAGGTAGCTATTTACTTATGTCTGCTAAGAACCACCATACCTTTCGCAAAGTGGCATTTCTGGCCTAAAATTATTTAGAAGTGCCATCATCAAGTGCTTCCAGAAAATATGAATTGCAGCAAAGTGAAAAACAGGGAGATGTGTCCGCAAGACTTGGGGCATTTGTCAAAATGATGAAAGCGACTTCATGTTGTTATGTCATAAGCTCCATCCCTTTTGAATATACCCGTGATGTCATAATGCACCTAGAAAAGGGGTGGAGCTCATGCCACCATGGCATGATGATGCTTTCCTCATTACCCCTCTCTGCCTTGACATGCTTTTACAGGGCTGAATGAAAAAGCTAATCTCTCTCCGTCCCTCCCTGTGTGTGCATGTAGGTGTCCATGTGTGTGTGTGAGAGAGAAAGAGAGATGAGGAGGGAGAAAGGGATGTGCCTTCACATTTGGGCATCCCTGCAGTTTTCTTGGCACCGTTTTTGAAAGAGGTTTGCCCTAGTCTTCCTCTTCCTAAATTAAAGGGCAGCGACTGTTCCTCAACTATCCAGTTGCGTTTCTTGCCTAAGGTAAAACTAGAACCCAGTCTCCTGGCTTTCTTGTCTAGGGTTCATTATATTGGCTCTCAGTTTAGTTCCTTCAAATCTTATGGCCTTCAGTTTCAATTCAAATTCTTCAGCTTCTAAGATCTTCAGTTCAAATTTAGTTCCTTCAGATTGGGTTCTTCAATTTAAATTCAGTACCTACAAACCCTAATTCCCCCAGTTTAAATTTAGTTCCTTCAAACCATAAAATCCAAAGTTTACATTTAGTTCCTTCAAATCCTAAAATCCAAAGTTTACATTAAGTTCCTTCAAACCCTAAGAACCTCAGTTCAAATTTAGTTCCTTCAAATTTAGTTCTTCAGGTTAAATTTAGTTCCGTCAAACCTAAGACCTTCAGTTCGAATTTTGTTTTTTCAGCGCCTATGGCCCCCCATTTAAATTTTTCCTTCAAACTCATACCCTTTAATGCTAAACTTTTCTTTCCTGAACAGGTCAGAATTTTTCTATATCCGATCATCTCTGCAGTGATACCTCCTGCCTGAAAGAGTTTCAGAAAGTGATGTTAGCAGTTATTTCTCTCTTTACAGCTTGGAGTCAGGCTGTTGCCCTCGATCTAATGCTCCTTTCAGAATGCATTTGGAATACTTACCTTGTGGGAAGCGTAGGTCATTACATCAAGAGTTATGTGATCTTTTCTTCCTTCAATTTTTGCATATAACAGGACATCATTTTCATGAGCTTCTCCAGTGTCACAGCTTCCTCCTGAAATGAGATGCAAGGCAATCCCATTAACTTTATTTCTATTTTAATAGTGACAGTGACGGTTATCAGGAATTATTAAAGTAATGTGGGCCAATATCGGGAAAATAATTTTGACAAAATATTCACCTTCCTTTAATTCAAATAAAAGTAGAACAACAATAAGCATAATACAACGGGTTGTATGTACAGTATATTTCTTACAATTTCCCTGGTGTTAAAAATGACCCCCCAATCATTCTTTACCTTGCCTTGTCTCTATCACAAGCCTATAGGTTATAAAACAAGCTAATAATATAATTGAACCAACATATGTCACTGATCCTGGCCAGTGACACCTACAGTGAAAGTAATGGGTTTTTTTTGTCTCACACTGATGAAAGCAAAATTGTGAGTGAAATCCCACCCCTTTTTCCACATGTCACAATGTCACATCCATGTTGAAAACTGTACTTCTTGCAGGATAATCCTGTAATGTATTTTGTTGCTCTAGCTCTGGCTAATGCTTTTAAAGCTAAGACTGCAAAATATGTTCATGTATTTGATATTTATAGGAGGAAGACATTGTCTTCTAAAGTTGAATCTATTGGTTGTCCTTTCTGCAGCATGCTGGATGAGCCTTCACGAATCTATTTATTGCTTGGAAAGAGTGCAGAAAAGAGCAACAAAGATTATGAGGGGGATGGAGGCTAAAACATGCAAAGAACATTGACAGGAACTGGATATGCCTAATCTAACGAAAAGAAGGACCGAGGGGACATGATAGCATTGTTCCTGTTAGATGGGTGTCGCAAGGAATGAAGCGGAGGCACTGTGTTCAATGGTTTATTAGGATATGATGGTCGGGATCAGAAGTGGAGCAGCACAGGCTGGCTGCTCCTTATATGCCTGGGTCAGGGTGGCAGGCTGCCAATCGGGGGGCTGGCATTTCCCGCGCTGGGCAAAGCCCTCCCCCCGGACACAACATCTTCAGTTTATCATCTGCGCTCCCAATACTTCTTTATATGTATTCTTTCCCTGTCTTGCTAAAGCATTTCACCATTTCCTTTACATTCATCTTCAAACTCCTCCACCATTTCCTGCTATTTAAATAGCCAGTGATAACTAACAACTTCCTACAAGAACATGGAGCTGCTGGAGATAACAGAGCAAATCAAAAGAAACCTAGGCCTGGAGCAAGAATTCTTTGGACCTAGGACTGTTTATCCAAGTCAATGTTCTTCCATGTGTGGTCTATGGAATTCTGAGGGTTCCCAAAATCTTTTTGGGGTGTGCATGGATGAAATCAAAGAAATATTTCAGCATTTCTGATTCAATACAAATAAATATATATAGCTCCCACAAACCAAAGGGTTTGGGGGCTTTCAATCATTTTTAAGAATGTGAAAGGGTCCAAAGATCAAAATATTGGAGAACCACTGATTTAGGTGAACAGCCCACCAGAACAGCCTTGCAGTAAACAGAATGTCAAAATGAAGGATAAATCCTGTTCCATGATCACCTGAGATCTGAAATCCTAGCCCTATAAAAGAAAGGACCTATAGTGTGGCAATTAAGAATTTTGTTGTGATCAGCCCACTAATCAGAGAACAAAATGTCATTAACATACCTGCAATACAACAGTTGCCTGATCCTAGATGAGTGGTATCAATGCACTTTCAGATAAACTTTGAGCCTCTACAGATCCGGGATAAACACATGATTCTTCCTGTCTCCCACATGGCTCTGCTGAAAGGCTGGGCTAACCCCAGCATGTCACTGACAGGCACAGCTGCACCACAGGCCCAGTGAATTTGCAAAGCAGTTATTCATTCTCCAAACCACTTTCCTCTGCCAAGTCAGAGGAAGCTACAACTGGGAAGTAGTCACAAAGCAAGAAAAAAAATGGTAAAGGGACCCTAACTTCCTTGGTTCCTCAGCTAAAATTTGATCAAAGCTTTAGCTCTGCAAATCCATATCCATGGAAGAAATTTCTTTACAAAGTTAAGGAATTGAAAAGCCATAAGATACTGAGCACTTTATGCTTTCTACATAAAAGGCAGGGAGGGCATTATAGAATAGGGAGAAAAGCAGAAATTAAATGTGCAGAGTATAAATTACCTGGGCATAAGAAAGCAGCCCAATCCAGTTAGTCGGAGTCATGTAGCAAGAATTCGATGCATTAATCTTTCTTTCTTTCCAAAGATCAATAGCACTGAAGTCCCCTAAGCTAGAAGATCAGAGAGGTAGTAATGAAGGTGTCTTGACAGACAGGAGTATCTATCCAGCTGGCTTTAAGCCTATCCTGCCCAGACCTTTCATCAACCCCTGAACAGAAAGGTAATTCTGTGGCCTTTTAAGTTTATTTTTACTAGACTCTGCGCTGACATCTGGGAAAAGGCCACCTCAAGACATTTTGCTGTCTGAAGGAAGAGATGGTACCTGGATTGGCAACTTTAGCACTAAGTTCAGATAGTAGACTACCGCATACTAATTTAGGAGGCCTTAAACAATCAAACCAAAAATATCAGCCAAAATTACAAGATGTCTTATTTACTTTAGCCATGTAATGTGTGCAAATTCATTGGAGACGTCAATGATACTAGGAACAGTTAGTGAATCAAGAAGAAGGTGCAAGCAAAGAACTCACTGGTTTGATACCACCAAAGCTGATACAAAGATGAACATTCATAAACTGAAAGAAGCACGGAGAGCAATTGCCTATAAAACAATCAAGAGTTGGACATGACTGAATGGTTAAAACTAACTAAACTAAACAAACTGTATCATAGTTAATCCTAATAGAGGAAAGAAATTGGATACTTGAAGAAGGATGGACTATTCTATTCTAATTCTAGCAGCTTTATCCTAAGTTGGTCAATTATTCCAATTTGCATAAAATTAAGGCCAACAGAACCTCTTTCCTGTTAATCTTTTCTTGTGCTCAACATAACACAGCTGTTTAGGGGGAAATAGTTTATCACAAAACAAACCTTGGATTGTGGTTAGGAAAATTCAGTATCTTCTGTGACACTATCTGTGTGACCTTTTAGCAATAAATACACAATCGTTCTTATAAGAGGAAAGATATTGGGGGATTCAATTTTAGTGGGATCATTTTTAATGGATTTTATTTTTAAGCCTGTTAAATCACCATAGTCATTATCTCTCACATTCTCCATCGACCATATCTTTATTGGAGCACCAAAGTTTGTGATAAATACTCTATGGCTCTAGTCGAATTTTACCATGTAGAGAGATAGCCAGGTGGAAGATCTTTGTGCCATCCAGACATCATCCAGATTCTCTTACAGAAAGGCAAGTGAACGCAGGAAATACTTTGTGTTTTGGATCGGACTCTCTCAGCTAGATGCCCTTCACATGCATAAGACTGGAGCTTCTGTAATCCTTGGCCTGCACAACAATGGAACCTAAGGATTATGGGAGTTGAAGTCCAACACCTGGAGTATGAGGTTGGAGGAAATGAAGGATGTATTTAACCATCTCAAAATGTAGGCAGAATGCTCAGAAAATATATACCTCTACATATGCAGAAGGCAACACTGGATCACTTCAACACATAAATTGAGAGAAGGCTAAGATAAAGCTAATCCTGGAGAAAGCAGCTAAACTCTGTTATGCTATTCACAGCTAACAATATTAATATTTTGTGGTTGCGTGTGCTAAAAGGCACAAAATGGTGCATGTTGCTGTTGTTTTCTGGGGAGACAACTTTTGCAAAAACTCCAGACATGGCACAGTTTTGATGGACAAGGAGCAGATTGTAACAGAAAGCAGCAGGCAGACTATGCTATAAAGGGGGAGAGAGAAAGCAACAAAAATACGCTTAAATGCCTGGGCAAGCCTGCTCACATAACCAACGTGGCAGACCAGGCAGCAAGGAGAGTTGTGATATTTTTATAGATGAGCCATAATGTGTTTTTCTGCAAGCCGCATTCAACAGATGGTCCATTTTTCCCAACAGAAGTATAGATGATCATCCGTACAGCTGAGAAAGGCAACAAACGTCTGCTAGGAAAACAAAGAACAACCTTGGAAACAAAAACAGGCTAAAAGACCTCCAAACCAGCTGACTTTCCTAAAGTGAAGAAACTACTACAGCTTTTCAGAAAAGACGTTCAAATACTTTTCCTAAAATGCATTTGTTTCTTTTAAAAGTCCAGGGGAGCGGTTAGCCATTTGCTCTCATGCTAATTGGATTCAGTTCTGTGTATCTATATTCCATTGTCTTGGTCCAATCAACTTCCAAGTTATCAGAAAACAATATCATACTATTCTATTTGTTTCGGTTGCCTAGTTCTTTTGCGCCTTTTTGTGTCTCACACTCCAAAATCATCATCATTCCCCACTTGCTTTCCATTGAACTGTTTCCAATCATCCATGTCCTTATGACAGGGAAAGATCACAAACCCACATTTGGAGCTTGAAGAGTATATTTTTAGTATACACATATTTTGTTATTTTGCTCCTGGGTCACAAGGCCAACAATAAACACTGCAGGAGATCCTGAAATCTGCTACTGTTACTCAACACAATTTTAGAAACATTAGTCTCTGGCCTGATTTTCCCAATTAAGTTATTCTAAGGAGCTCTTGGTCAAAGATAACTGCATCACTTGAGCTGATTAGGTCCATGTTTACAACAATGTAGTATCCAAAGTGATCACTAATTTGTCTGTACAGCAAAATATAAACGAAAAAAGATATTTACACTCAAGGTCCTGAGAGAAAATAGATTGCATCTCTCATAGAGAGCATTTCTTTCCTTTTGCATACTTAAGACAAGGGACAGAGAAAAGAGACAGAGAAAATTCTGATTTTGGCAACATAATAACCAGAGAACTGCCTTAAGACATATGTTACATGGTTACCTGTTCCCTCCAGAGATATATGCGCTAACGATTATAGTGCACACATGTCTAGTTCTCCAACTTTAGGGAAGTAGCAAGAACATAATATCATTCAGCAAAATAAAAAGATTGCAATCCAGTTCCTCCTGTGATTATAATTACTCTGCAAAGAGCTAATGGTCATATTAGTTGGACAGTGATGAAAGAACCAGGTTAGAAAAAGTGAAATCACAGAGAAAATGCAAATGGTGGTTTATCACATATTTCAGTAACTCTGCAGAACATCCATTTGGACATTCCCTAGCTAGCAACTTGTAGGACATTGTCAATCTACCTGGTAAGCAAAACTACCTAGTAATCTGCAATCAGTGGAGGCTGCCACACCCTCCAGCCCTATTATCGATACCTGTTATTCCCTCTGTTTTCCTTTCTACAGCGATAACCCGGCTCCCTCTCTCATTTTCAGGTTGGCATCATCCTGTCTCACCATAATGTCTCTCAGTGAAAAGAACAAACAAAAAGACCCCACAGGGAAATCGATTTGCCCCTCCCAGAACTGGCCTTTGAGCAGAGTTGCCTATCCCCCCAGTTAAAGTGTGGATTTAACCCCTACTTTCCCACTACCTAACCAAGACTTTGATCATAATTACCTTCTCCAACTAGCCATTTCTCTGGACCACCAGCTGCCTGTGTATCTCAATCACTAGGATACAGTAATCAACACATCTTCATTTTTAAATTTAGGACTACATTCTTGAGGCAAGCAGAAAAAGAAATTATAAATAGGTTGTCTAGACTTTAAAGAAACCATTAAAAAGGCTAAAAAGCCAATAATACTTCCTAAACCTCCTTGATAAGAGAATGAAAAATTCTCTTAGTACCATAGATGGCCCATACCTAAATAATAACACTAGACATACTGATTGGGTTCACACAACTTGTTTAACACAGATTAACAAAGCACAACTGCTAGGTTCATATAAAATGATGCAGCATAAATCATTACACGGCTTAATAAAATTACATTATATTGTCTGCCCAATATGCCAGAACAATGGCTGAATTCCCATAAAAGGTAGAACCACAAGTTAACCTCATTTTAGGCTGGACTAGACACAACCACAAACTCTTACCTGAATCTTCAAGGTTGTGGCCTCCTTCTAAAATCTCCAAGGGGAATGAACAAAGTTGCAGGATAACAATTCAGATTTAAGTAAATCACCTTCTGGTTTGATTGGAGTCATTGTTAACCCCTATATTTCCAGATCAATCATTCCAAATTAGCCATCCCTTACATTTATCATGTGCTATGAGTTTTATACACTGATCTCAATAGATATTTTTATATGCATACTACCAAGCTGTTGTATACGATATTTTATCTCCTGCCTTTTTTTACAGCTTGAAAGCCTGGAAACTCAGCTACACCTTAAGTAGGGAACTCATAAGCATATGTTCCTAATCAAGTTAATCTCAGCAGTTTCCCCCACAATATCCAACTCACCTGCTTTAGGCATTTATACAACACACCTATTTAGTGGTTGGATCCACAAAATACACTAGTTTGATATGTGTGCACATGATGTTGCATTGTGAGAAACCAATATGTTAACATGTGATTGGCCAATTAATGGATGAATGTACTATATGAATTCAGGCAGGCAGTTTTATAATTCAGTTAAGATTAACATTGATCAGTAAATCCCAAGTTACCTTGTTGTAACACAATAATACATACAGTATACTTTTTTGCTCTCTAGAAGTCATAATGATGATGAACCCTCAGTGAGTGTGTCTTGGGTATTCTATACATATTTAGTTGGGCTGGGCATTAGGAGCAGGATATATAAAACATGGCACATCTGAAGAGCAGGAGGTCAAGCAGCTGGATGGCCAGAAATCATTTGCTAGTGAAAGGGATTCTGTTTATAACCAAAAGCTGTGAAAATATTTCTCTTTAAATAAGTTGAATGGCAACCCCCTCTTTCTTGATTGGCTGTGTCAGTAATCAGGATAGTCAAGGTATTCCACCAGGGTTAATGCAAATTATGTACCAGTGGGAAGGAGACCTTAGGTACAGCATGTCTGTGGAATACTTTAGCTACAGTTTGTTAAGCTGTGTTCCAAGGACCTGATGGCACACAGCTTGTTCCTGGATCCTTTATCCTCCCCGCTCATAGCCCAGGCTTACTGGACTTCTTTCACAGTCTCTACCATCTGGGAATGATTAGATCTTGGAAAAGAATGAAGGAAATTGCCTGAAGAGGGACTTCTGTACATTTGGGGCACTTTCTGAACAAAAATGATCTTGAGAATTTGGCAGGCAGGGTTTTTATTGCCATTCACAAAACACAGACAAATGAGTGGTCCAGTCATCTTTTCTAAGTGGGTGTACAATCTTTTCAGGCTAACAGTTCCGTCAAGCAAAAGGGAGATAAAATTCACTCCTTCCTTAAAAATAACCTAATGAATAGAAACAACCAGCAGTTAGCCCCAAATCACCCCAGCTGGGTGATTCATACACAGTTTTGTTTTCACACTCCTATAAATTCCCACATACACAGTCTCACCTTGTGATACTCACACTCCAAAGCCTGTCATTCTCCCCCTCCACATACTGCTCATTACCAACATCAAAACAGCACATTCATCACAAGCCAGCGATTTTCTGTCAGTGCCAGAGACCTTATCTTGTTCTTAGCTGGGCTAACTGGGGCCCTGAAGCCAGCCCCTTCACTCCAGTCAGTGAGGTTTGATAAAGCCATGGCTTTTTCTTATCTGAACTCCAGTGGCAGCCACCAATTAATATGCTTGAGAGAGGGTGTCTCTCCACTACAACTAAAAAAACCAAAGAGGGATCCCACCTGGAATCCATGTCCACAAAAAGTTATATCTGTGCTAAGTAGCATTTGTGAAACTGGAAGCAGCACCTGATGATGACCACATAATACATACAGGCTACCGGGAATAGCAAAATTAGCAAAGAGGTTTTAGTTGAAATTCATTTAAAAATATTTTACTGTCATGTTAAACATTTTCCAACTATTAAGATGCTAGTCTTTTAGTCATAAGCCTAGATCTATTTACCTGGGAGGGAAGTTTACTGAACCCTATTTTGGGGTGGATATATATTTCAGTTGTAATATCAAGTGTTGTGAAGGATACTAGACTGTTACCCACTGTCAGCCCTTCGAGGCAGGCAAGGTCAAGAAACAGGATCGATGTGGGTTTTAAGAATGCGCTATTGTTGAAGGATATAATAATGCTTGAAAAACATCTAGGAGTTCCTCTATCTGCTTCTTATACCAAACAATGTCAAGGTGAGATTCTGTTAAATTTCCTTCTCATGCCTTCTTCTTTCCCAGAACTGAGTAATCTTTTTGAAACTCTTTCCTTAAGTTTATTCTTTCGTACCCCATTCCCATTTGTTCAAAAGCCCATTTGTGTTGTATGCAACTCTTGATCCAGTGGCATATTGCTCACAAATCACAGCTAGGCTCTCTCCATTGACAATGGTTTCTGACAATATCAAGAAAGGGACTTTGTCATACTTTCATATAACCAGGTTATTATTTAGATATTTTCTGTTACGCACTTGGCTCACTTATAAGATTTTGCCACAATCAGGCAAGGATGCTATCCTTTTAATGGCTATTAAGCAGAGATCACTTAATTAGAAGTTCTAATGACTGATAAGATTCACTGATTAGATTCAATATTAGACAAATTAAACCAAGGTATCTTTTTCTATGTAAAATACAGGTTTTTCCACATAAAATGAAAAGGTGATAAATCTAACTGCTCATTATAAACTTCTAAATTTGCTAGATGTACATTCATTCAATATTTGGAAGAATATCTATATTAGCTCTACACGTTTCCCTGCAGAGTAGTAACATGTCAATTCTCCCAAATAATAATATTTAGTGATGTTTTGGCTTCATGTTGCTTTTAGTCTGACTTTTGAAGTAATTCTCTAGTGATGCTGGCGGCTACATAAATTTTCACAAGAGTTATAAACCATTATCTTTAATGAGTAGCTAGGTTTTCCTCCATATAATAGGCTCCAGTATCTATCTCAACCCCAACTTTTTCCGGTTAGACTGTTTCTCATTAAAAGTAAAGAGAATATTTCTTTAATGTAGAGTTACACTATAGAATTTGGGCTGCAAAAAGTCTAGATCAGTGATGGTGAACCTTTTAGAGACAGAGTGCCCAAACTGCAATCCAAATGCCAGTTATATATTGCAAAGTGCCAACATAACACCACGCCCCCCCTTGGCTATTGGCGCCTCCC
>JANHFO010004806.1:557135-567236 GCA_032468095.1 Pareas carinatus | reverse complement strand
AGGGCTTGAGTGACTGTCTGCATGGCGTCGCGATCTAGAAAGGGGCGCAATTGGCGGACCAGGCGAACCTGGTAAAAGGCCCCCCTGGTGACGGCTGCGAGATGGTCAGTTAAAGACAGCCGTGCACTCTTTAATTCTGAACTCTTTGGAAGGACTCTGATTCTTAATGGGAAAGAGACCCTATATGAAAATGCTCTGATTTCCTAGTATTAATATCTAGTATTTGGTGCTCCCCAACTAAACATGTCTGAGTAGAACGTTTCCTACCAAACCTGTAGTTCTTTTGGTAAGGATGGAGCCGTAAATCTATGTTGTTTTTCTAGTAGTGAATGATCCTCCAGCTATTTCTAAATTTTGTAAAAAGTGTAATAGGCAGTAATCACACAGACAAGGCTTAAACTCTGCCTCCTTCTCTAAAAGCCAAATACATGCTCTTGAATCATTTCTGAGGCTCTTCAGGTTCCACAACGATGTTCCCTTTCTTGCTGAGTTGTCTTGCTCTCAGTTGCCCATGGAGTAGAATGTTGTGGGCTGTGGTGGAAAGGTATGGAAGATGCAGGTAAAAACTAAATTTGAATAAACTTACAGTTCATATAAACATGAGCTGTATCCTCATCTATTTAAGCATCCCCCATCAACAGTTGTGTTAAAAAATACAATTCAGCAGCTATACTGAGGTGGTTCTCCAGAGGGGTGCATCCAAAGTGTTGAATATCGCATATTCTTTAGCTATAGGTTGGGTAAAGGTCTATAGCTCCCATTATCCAGTGGCCAACCCCTCAATAGGATGTTTGGACTTTATTTCTTGTATATCTAGATAGCACTAATTTGAGAAAAGCTTTCCTATCTGTATTCTATGTCTAACAGCCAACACTTCAAAATTTTATTTATATTGATAGCAGCTCCGTATTATTTCGCCTTTACTTGAGACTTTTTGTTCCAAAGAAGTCAAAGTGTGGTTTTTTTTACATCTCTTTATTTATGAAGATCCTTTAGAGACTATGTATTTTCTTAATATCCTTTAAACTGACTCCTTTATTGCTCAGACTTTTAATTCAAACTGTAGGAAAATTAAGTGGAAATCATTTGGGACAAATATGTCTGCATAATAAAAGAAACTGGAAACAAAACACAGAAGTAGTTGTGTAAAAAAAGTTTCTCTGAAATGTATTCCTACTCTTTTCAATAAGTTCCTATCTGGATGAACTGAACTGAGTATTTTTTGTTTGTTTGTTTGTTCAGGATATTTCATTACAATTAAACAGTTCATAACAAGGCAAGGTAATTAGGAAATTGCCATCATCACTTGGAATCAATTTGCCTATGAAAATAGAGACAGGAATCTGCAGGGTAGACTGCTAAATAAGTCCAGTTTTTTTCTGAACTCACATTCATTTTTTTCCATCTTACAGTGTCAAAGATTTGCACCCAGTGCGAGATAGAACACAAAGCGGACGGCCTCATGGAGCAGATGTGTTCCAGTGACTTTGGTAAATCATACACACAAAGCAGCAGCAGGGATCTGGGAGGAGCAGCTATTGGGAACATGTCATAAATTTTCTATTCTTACTTCTCTTTCCCAGCTTAATCTCCACCTATTTTCAATCCGATATTTTAGGGGCTTCCGGATTGTTTCTGGGATCAAATCAATGTTATTTTTGACCCACAGTAGCCAATTCTGACTGCAGGAAAAAGCCTTTGCCTTTTCTCATCTTTCAATAGACCGAATTAGGATACTTTCTCACATTTCTAAGCAATGGTGTCACTTAAGTCTGCCTGATTTATATCTTCCAACAGCTTTGCATATTCTCAGATTTGAAAAACAAAGTTTTAAAAACAGCCTGATCAAAGAATTCATACAGCTTTGCATATTCTCAGATTTGAAAAACAAAGTTTTAAAAACAGCCTGATCAAAGAATTCATAATAATGAATAGTGCTCTATCAATCCCCCATAATTATTATCATTTCCAGCACTTTTTTATTTTTTTTCTTTTGTTAATTTTGTAATGCTCCATTTAAAAGGGCCTATCATTTATCTGCTGCCTAGAATAGTCCTTGTAGAAGAGCCAGAGTGTACATTTTAAAAATCATAATAAAATATTTATAAAGTTATTGTAAGTTCAGTCCTTTAAAGTATGAGATCAACCAGATGCTTAGAATAATCAATCTGGGCAAACAGAAGATTGAAAATAGCCATGGCTTAAAGATGCCAGATTTTTCCTTATCAAGGAACTACCGCATAGGAGACAAGATGATACCAGCAGCAGAACAGTTTGCTCCAATGCAGAACATGATAGATTTCACGTACATTTTCACACCCTCAGAAAAGCTAGATCTACCCAGAGTAAGACAGTTGCTTTATGAAGGTAACTGTGCCACGAAAGGAAAGCAGTTTATTTCCACAGGCTGAGGTGGAGACAGAGATGGGCTCACTTCTGATATCACATTGTCAACCCTGAATTCTACTCCATTTGATTCAGAGATGAGTACCAGTTTCTTTCCCCCTCAAACCTGAAATAGCTTTTTTTATATTTCACTTCAAAAATACAATTTATGACATTTTTAAAAAAAATTTCTCAGAGTTTACCCCAAAAGTTGTCAAAACTCAATCAATACCTGACCTTCCTTTATTTCCAGAATGTACATGGTAACAAGAAGTTTCCTCTCAAGGAAGCACATTTCCCCCCACATAACCAAATATAAATTTGCTCATTCACTTTGGATGACCCAGGTCTTGTGCCTTTTGGAAGGTCTGTTCATATATGGCATTCTATTAGAAACAATCTGTGCCAAGTCACCCAAAGAATTCCCCTCACGTGGGAAAATTAAAAGATGAAATCAGTGGTATGTGAACATAACTGCAACAAGTCCCATAAATGTTGAACCTGCATTCAATGCTGCTTGTTCTATAAACTTCTTTTAACAATACAAATATCCACTGAATTCAGAGTGCAAAAAAAAAAATAGAATGATATGTCTTTTCCAGATACTACTGAAAAAATAATGGACTTCAGGGATGACCAATGTGACATAGTTAAAAATCTGGTAGCTTGGCCTTGAAACAAATAGACATCTCTAGTGCAAAACAAGTAGCCAACAGGAAAATGTGAAAAAGGATGAGTAAATTACTCCCATTTATTCATAGAGCTTCAACTTGTCTGACATCTACTATCTTTTGTCTTCCTCTGTCAACATTTTAAAGGTCAGTTTTGAAACTTAAAAACAACAGAACAATACTCATCAACTCCATAATTCATATACTTAGAATTTCATCTATTTCTCTATTTCTCCCTTCCCTGACTTCACTCCTTAAGTTGCAATTTCTTAATGCAATTATCTATCCTCAATTCCACAGTGGTGAAGATGCGCATCAAAGAGGTTAAAAAAGAAAATGGGGAGAGGCGATTAGTGGCCACTCAAAAGAAAAAAAAACTGCTCAAGATGGGGCCACTGAAACGCAAGGACACCAAAAAGCTGGTACTGTATATGAAGAATGCAGGCACATGTCCTTGCCCTCAGCTTGATGACCTCAGTGGAAGCTTTCTGGTTATGGGCCGAAAAGTGGGTGGGAGACTGCTGGTCTTGGCCATTTACCGCTGGGAGAAGAAGAACAAGGAGATGAAATTTGCCGTTAAGTTCATGTTCTCTTATCCATGTTCCTTGCACTATCCATTCTTTTATGGATCAGACCCCCACTAAATGCCACCCCTCACAAATATCTTTTTTCTGTGGGCAGGCTGACATCAAAATGCAAGCTGTTAGAGGCCATTTTTCCAAGGATTCTGTTTTCCATAGGATAATTGGGTTTAATTAAAAATATTCCTAAGAATCCTGCACATTGTCAATACTCATCTGACTTCAAAGATCTTATAAAAATACCTCCTTATCCTCAATATACCATCAGCTTCCAAATAAGAAAAGTCTTTTGTGGCTTTGAGCAATAACATCTTCACACCCAGTGTATCCTCTTTTCATCTGAATTACTCAGTATTTTAATGGAAACATATAATTAAACTGGACTATTTTAAATAAATTCTTCCATTTTCATTTCGTTTTAATAAAAATGTCTTAAAATACAAAAAGATTAAGAGCAGGGAATTCATGTTTAATGAACCATTCGTTTATACATTCTTTTAAACCTACCCTAAAGCGACTTATGGCATTATTTTTTTTAACAATAGTCCAGGAATCAGGTTCCATGTGTGGCAGACCACCGCATCCTCATGCACTTAAAAAAATGCATGTTGCTCAAACTAGGACTCCACTGGGCCTGACTCAATTTTGGGCTTTCTTAATTTCAACCCCAACTTCCCATTCTAGCTTTTTTACAGACCAAGTAGAATTTCAAGCAAGGATTGAGCATTTTTTTTGTTGAGCAAAAGGGACTCCTTATCCATAATTTCACCTACATACATCCCTGCCATTAGCAGCTCTACCCTGAAACATGTAGGCATATGTTAAGGCTAAATTGCTGGATGTGTTTTGAAACTATTTCTAATATTATTCTGGGGGCTGGCAATGCATCAGAGTATCCGTGTTCCTATGTCTGCCTTCAAGGAAGGATGCCAAACCAACCATGTCTTTCTTTTGGCTGTCTACCATGTAGGATGCCAGACCACCAAAAGAATGGATGCCAGCCAGATGGCAAACAGGGTGGAGTTGCTTTCCTCGTTTCCTACAGCTGGGCACACAAATGCATATATATATATACAGTAGCATTAGCAGGGCTGGAGGACAGAAATGAAATGAAAAGGAATAATCCTGCTTGCACACAGATAAAATTTTTGATAGGGATGAGAGTGGATGAGAAGAAATATCTTTTACAGTCGCAATGAAAACTTTCTCAGATGCTCTAGAACAATGTATCCCAACCTGGCAACTCTAACATATGTGGACTTTAAGCTGTGAAGTTTTGCAAATTGTACATATTTAATTTAATTTTTATTTTTATCCCACCTTTATTATTTTGTAAATAATTCAGGGTGGCAAATATGCATAATGCTCCTTTCTCCTGTTTTCCCATAACAATCCTATGAGGTAGGTAAGTCACATGGCTAAGGTGGAACTAGAACTCACAGTCTCTTGGTTTCTAGCATGGCGCCTTAACCACCAGAGCAAACTGTCTTACATGACACACACACACACACACACTGTGGATATCCAGACTGCTTCTACCATCATTGCTGTCACAACTCTTTTAAATATTTGTCTATGTCAGGTGAATTTGTATAGGTAAAAATGGACATTTCTGAAGATTTAGAACAAAAATGGGTGACTGGGAGTAGGGGGAGGGGAGTGAATGAAAGAAGCTGAAATGTAGGTGATTTGCACCAGGCAGAATATGAAAAAGTAACACTTTGAAAGTTGCCTCTTAAGAATCAGTTATGTAGGAAAAGAGCATTATATCACACTGGCCCTGAATATTTTCTTATAGGCCCTCCGTGAGTCTATGTTTTAATTTGCTATCCATCTATGTCTCTTTTTTGCTTTTCCCCCTAAAAGTATTTTTCTTTGGGGTTGTATGATGGCATTGCAAACAACAGTATCAACAGTATTGGTGGCTTAGTTTCAATTTTCTATCCTCCATTGTATTTCAGACCTTATGCTGTGCCAGAATCTGTGGGATTGCCACCAAATATACAATATTTTGGAGTAATGAGAACTTTTACTCCCTTAAATCTACGGATTTAATTACTTCTAATGTAATCTTTATGTTTCCTTTCATGAAGATATCTATTTCCTCATTAAATACAAAACACACTTTTCCAATTAAGCTTCACAACTATTGCATTGTGTGCCCCTTACAAACATAGATCAAGTCTTTTCCTCATAAAATCATCTCAAACACACACACACATCCAGTCTTATAAACAGACAAATAGTTTTGAAAGTTGGAAGCATAACTGTTTTGTTCAACTTTCCCTATCAATCGGTACCTTTGCCTCATCCTTCTTCAAAACATCCTCTTAAATTACTTTCATGATGAAACTTTCATCCAGTCTTATAAACAAAGCCTCTTCATTCTGCTCTCAGACTGATGCAACCCAAATTCATTTAAAGGGTTAGGGTTCTCCCGCTTCAAAGAAAACTTGTAGGAAAAACATCTCAGCTTTTTTCCCCTCACAAATGCCACCATTATCCTGAAGAACAAGTGCAAAGATGACCAACAGGAAACAGAACTTTCAGTCAGTGAAATCTGAGCAGTTCCATAAATTGTGTGTTTTGATTTATAGTTTCTCTACATCATTTTAGGGCTTATATCTACGAAATCTGCCAATGTGAGACCCATCTTTGTTTAAATAGCTCCTGGGGGAAATTCATTTGCAGTTACTCTCTTTTCTCTCAACTCTACTAATAATGAATATTTTTGAATTCAAGGGAGAAGAACTATAGTCTTCATCATACTAATTTACTTTCCAAATGATCCTTTAAGTTTTTAACTTGAAAGCCATAAACAAAATGTCATAAATTGTAATGCAGAAAAGCTATTAAGCCATATACATAAAATATCCTGGGGCTGGCTGAGTCCTCAGGGTCTCACTTTATAACAGCCCTGACCAAACCCCCTGCCCCATTTAGCACCCACCGTTACTAGCTTCTCGACAAGCCCTCTGACTCTGCAGGGTGGCCAGCAGGAGCACGGCTTCCTTATATTTCCAATAAAATGGCAATTAATAAATACAGTAATAAAAGTTTTACATTATCTTAGCAAGAGGATTTGGCAACAACTATCAGGATAGAGTAAATTGACCCATATGTGCAGTTTGAGCGGGGGAGGAATTCCTCATTTGGTCAAGTTTTAAAAATTCATACTGCACCAGTCACACGAAAAATGATTAGAAATATTGTATGAGTGATGTACAAAATCTGAAATAATACATTGTTACTGCAGTATTATGACTTACGTAGACCTCCTTTTCTCAGCAGTTGATAGGAGGGTGGGATGAACAGATCTATTTACCTCTATTGTGAATTAACAACTTCGAAGCCTAATTGAAGGTGTTATTAGTGAGAGTATTATACAAAATGTGTTCTACAGACCAAGTGGCCGTGGATCGGATATGACTGAATGGCTGCTGACAATGTTTTACAGACATTAAATAAGATTGTAGGAGTGGGCATGAAATAATGAAAAATGCTTGAAATGTATACTCAGCTGTCTGAGGTCGAACAAATGATGATTCTTTTTGTTTCTTAAAAATGCTTTACGGACACCAAAGTCTACAGTGTTTTTGCCATTTTAAAAAATGGCAGGAAGTAAACAAGAAGTTTCATCTTTTATATAATTTATAACCCATGTTTCTCACGGTTCCTCCCATCCCTGCACAGAGACTCCTTGCATGGAAGCTACTAGGCTCCTGGTTTCACCACACATTACATATTAAAAAATGATGCATTAAAAAAAATTGGGATGCTGTCAATATAAAGAAAAATGCCAACCTTCGCCATCATCTTTATGATACTATATTTTAAAACTTAACCTGGAAACAGCCACCTGTCCAGAAAAAGGACAAAGTGAACTAGGGGTTCTTGGAGAAACAGAGGGGGGTTAGCAGTCTAATAGCCTAGAGCAAAGAATAGCAGCCATTCTGTCCGTAGAAAATTCTTCCTCCATCAAACAGTCATTTTAAGTGAGCATCCACAACACGTTCTCAAAAGTCCAAATGAAACAAGCAACTCAAAAATATTGGGGCCGCCTAACATACTGTGAAGATTTATAAAATGTCACTTCACATCTTAAAGAATCCATCTATCCTGTTTCCCCGAAAATAAGACACTGTCTTATATTAATTTTTGCACCTAAAGTTACGCTAGGTCTTATTTTCAGGGGGGGTCTTATTTTTTCACCGAGGCCGCCCAGAACCAGAAGTCCAAGGCCTTATTATCCAGGAGGTCTTATTTTCGGGGGATGCCTTATATTTCAGTGAGAGGCAAAACTGTAAGTAGGTCTTATTTTTGGAGGATGTCTTACTTTCGGGGAAACAGGGTAGTCCTGGAATATATTTTTAGCACTGGAAAACCAAATGTTGTGATGACATGTACAGCTGTTCTACAGTCAGAAATGGGAGATTTAGTTCATCTATGAAGTCCAAACATAGTGTTCTGAATCTATTCCCAGCCAGGCTTTATATTTATGTTTCTAATGTCCCCAAAGCAAAAGACATTCTCGGTTACATTCCCATCAGGCATGCCCAATACTTCATCATGGCTGAATCTCATAGGGACTGTCCAAGGTCAGCAGAGGTAGCAGATACCGAAATACTGCCAACTCCACAAAAAATACATTTCCTCCTGGCATTTAGGATTACATATACTATGCTCCATCTCATATCCCACATGTGTCAGCACGTTATAGACACAATATTGTTGAAACCATCATATCCTGTATGTCCCAATGAACTGCTTCCATTCTCTTATTCCCTTCCGTGCATCCTGTATTCTCTACTGTTTTCTCTCCTTAATGATGCCCTTCTTTCAGAAATATTTATCCATAGCAGGGAGCCTCTAGCCCTCACAGCAATAAAAATTACTCCAGGTTCTGAAAATGTTGCCTTCACACCCAAGGATACTGTTTATTGGTAGGATGCATATTTACTCTGCAATAGTCCAAAAATGTTTTGCTTCTATAGAAGTGATCTACCTCCTGAGGAAGCTATCCAACTTCCAACTAGGGTTTGCTATTAGCAAAAAAAACCCAGTTAACCACAGCAGCCTCTGCCTTCTATCAACGCAGGGGTGAAAAGCACACGTTTTCCAGATCCTAGTCTGACCATGATAAGGAGCTTTAGATAAAAACTAATAAAATAAAACCAGTGGCATGGAAGTGGAAAAGGGAGAGAAACACTGTCCTCACCTGAAATAGGCAGGAAAAGTAGATCCAGCTACCTCACCGGTTGGACAACCACAACTGGTCCTCTTGGGCCTGCAAAGCCCGCTCTCGGACCCAACAATAACCATCATCTGAACAAAGACCCAGCCTTCATTTCAGAACATACAAACGCACAGAAAGAGAGGGATGGGCACCTCGGTGACAGTAAAACACTGTGAGAGGTTTGAGGAGTTCAAGCGCCAAGAGTGACCTTTCAAAAATGAGGACAGCCAAGCTCCAGAAAAAAACGGGGGCCACTGAATAGAAATAAGAGAATGTCTGCTCTTGGAAACTGGGGGAGGGGAAGGGAAGGAAGCCTATAGTAGTTTAGTGCGTGAAGAATTCTCCACACAACCAGGATTGCAAGAACCTCCTCGGTTGCTTACAAGGAAGAGAGCAGAGCACACAGCAGTCAGCAGATTAGATGTGCTAGTCCTCCATTTTCTAACAAGTGTAGGGAGGGAGAAAAGAAGCAGCGTTGTTGCTTGTCTCCCCCCGTCAAGTAGCAGTTGGCGTAGTGTTAAGGTCCCCAGCACAGATTCATCCGAAGACTGGATTCAAGGCGGGCGTCTCACTTGCTGAGTGCTTGGTTACACTGCCCACATACAAAGACAGTCTCCCGCTGGGCATCGGGGGCTGCAATTAGAAACAGCAATCAGGAGTTCAGGACTAACCAAAGAGCTCATGCAGCTTCCCACTCCCTACAGGTAGTCCTTGACTTACAATGGTTCATGTAGCGACCGCCCAAAGCTACACCACCACCACTGAAAAAAGGGAGAGGACCGTTTTTCACACTACATGGCCGTTGCAGCATCCCCATGAACACGCAATCAAAATTCAGATGCTTGGCAATTGGCAAGCAATAAATATGGCGGTCGCCGTGTCCCGGGGGGGAGGGGTCACCTGATTCCTTTTCGCAACCTTCTGAGAAGCGAAGTCGATGGGGAAGCCAGATTCACTTCACAACCGCATTCCTATCTCAACAACTGCAGCGATCCACTTAACAAGTCTGGGAAGGAAGGTCATAAAATGGGGCAAAGTTCACTTACCATGTTTCCCCGAAAATAAGATACTGTCTTATATTATTTTTTGCGCCCAAAGATGCGCTAGGACTTCCTTTCTGGGGATGTCTTATTTTTCCACCGAGGCCGCCCAGGACTGGAAGTCCAAGGCCTTATAATCGGGGAGGTCTTATTTCCGGGAGATGCCTTATATTTCAGTGAGAGGCAAA
>JANHFO010004806.1:544599-554748 GCA_032468095.1 Pareas carinatus | reverse complement strand
ACCTTGAGCCGGTGGGAATTGAACTGCTGAAGTGATGACAGTTAGCAGTCAGCAGAAGTAGCCTGCAGTAATGCATTCTAACCACTGCACCATCCCGGTTCTTTTTTAAAGGTAATCCTCAAACGAACAAAGGCAAATATGTCCCAGGGTAATGTTGCAGGATCCAATCTGGTTCGGTCACTGGGAGCCTCAGAGGGTTAGACTTCTGAGTTTTCAGACTCATGCTGGAGCCCATCCTCTGGGAACTTCTCTTTCACCAGAACTTCCTCGCACATCTTGTGACCGACCCAGATTGGACCCTGTAATCCTCAAACTTGGAAGAATAGATAAGGAGATGAGATACGATCCAGACAAAAATATATAACATAGACTGATTCTTAAGATGTTAGGATTCGCAAACAAGAAAACAAAAAGGGAATTCAAGCTCAGGACAGAGCAGCCCAATTCTTGCACTCACCATTACAAGCAGCTGAGTCTCCTGTTCTTGCAGCAAAGACAAAAGACAAGAGAAGATGGCCAAAAGACAGAAAACAGTACTGCCCAATCCAAGTATCATGTCCTTAAATATATCCTTTTCTATTTATAGGATAGCATATTATTTAAAGATTCCTTTTTTATTTCTTCCACATGCATAGAAGTATTTACATCATAGGTAAAGAACTTGACCTAACTTGAATCTCTCACTAACCTTAGAACAAGAAAGATGAATTTATTTATTTTAGCACTTTTTATAGTCACTCATATTGCTACTTCAACTCTAGGCAACTAATGAGAAATTAAAACCAATGCAATAAAGAATCCCAAATTAATCTGAAAAAGAAATTTCAACAACAATCAATTAGTATGTGCTAAGGGTTCAAATGGATAATTCCATCTTAATCAATGAAAAACATCAACAAAGCAGGAGGGCTTACACCTAATACCCTCATCAAAATGCCACATTTAATCCACTGGCTTATCAATATTGCCTTATTCCAGTCTCCTCCAACCTGGTATTCTCCAGAGATATTGGACTACAATGTCCACAGTTCACATTCAACATGGCCAAGGACTTGGAGTTAAGGCCCAACACCCCTGGAGAACATTGGGTAGGTGCAAGGTGATTTATTTGTCTCAAGATACACCAATCTAGATTCTCAAACCACAAACCTCAATTGCATCCTTGAATTCATCATCAGGTTCTGCTTCCTCTGCTTCCTCCACACTGCCAGGCGTTAGGTCCTTTAAAAAAAGGTTTGAAGCTATGGTTAAAGAGCAAGAGTTCAGGAATAAACTTAGAAAATTAGTAAATTAACAGGACTAAGATGAAAAAGTATAGCAGAACAGAGAAATCAACAACTCATTGTCTTTAGATGTAAATTAGCATTGCCTCTGCTTCATAATAGCTGAGATTTAAAAAGATCAGAAAGGAGAAGGAAAGAAAAAGTTGGCAACTCTTGCAGGAGAAAAATCCTGAAGACAATTCTTAAATCACAAGATTTTTACGCCAGGGTGGATAAAATTTTATGACGGGGATTTCAGAATATACAGATTTAATTATTTCTATGCTTTGCTCTTTCCACCAAGTCTTACTTACCTCAGTCCCAGTCAGGGTAGGTGTCCAGTCTGGCAAAACAGTAGCTTCCACTTCTCCAAGATCCAGCTCTTCAGGCTCTGGAGCCACAGGGATGGATTTGAAGCCCAAGCGCTGCTCTACTGTTGACTTTAGGTCCAGCATCACTGGGAACAGAAGAAGAAATGGCTGGACATCCTCCAGAAGCTCAGTAGAACTTCCCAAACAGACTAGTTTAAGCTTCTGACAGTGGCAGAGGTACAAGCAGGTCATTCACTCCCATCACAAGTCCAAATGCCAAGAAACAGGCAGAAAAGCAGCCACTGTCCTGATTTAATCACAAAAGATGAGCTCGCATGCTGCACTAGGCCAGTACAGGAATCTCTGAGTCCAAGTACTCCGGCTTTGTAAAAATATTTATTTTATATGTAACCCAAGCTACATGATTTGTTGAAGAAATCATGGATAAAACAAAGCAAGACTGAAAGTGATGTGTGAATCCAGTCTATGTTGAGAATGAAGAAACCACACCATGGTCTAATGGTCTGGGTCCTTCCTGACCATTTCATTATCTGCTACCACATTGAAACAAATAATAAGCAGACGAGTCAAATATGGCTATGAATGCATTTTCCAGAATGCACTTCCAACGCAAAATCTAAACACCATAATGCCATTCAGTCAAGATTTTTTTCCTTCATACCAATTTCCTGCTATTCATTAATAAGAGGTCTAAATTAATTTTCCCCAGATTTTGGGTGGACTATTCATTACCTCAGGAAATTGGCCTAAGTAGTATGCTTGCTTTCTAAAGTGAGGAAACAAATATTTCTGGGAGGAGAGGGTTAGCTTCCCTAAATTTTTCATGGGACAAAGTACCCAACAGGGCTTTCAGTCAATCACACACCAAAAATAGATCTCTGCAGTATATTTTCTACTGAAAATTGGCTGTATCAAGTTATAGAAGGAAATGTGACTGGAATACTGCATACAGCACCATGTTCTCAATACAACCTCACAACACAGGGCTTTCTTTCTGAAAACGTATAGTGGTCTCATCACTAAAAATATTCATACACTATACATATTGTATAGTAAGGTACACACCACTGAAACTTGGGGAAATCTGTCACAAGTCTCAATTTTCAACTGTGCGAAGGATACAATTGCCCCTTTCCCAAGTAAATGAGAAAGAAAAAGGCTCCAAATTTAAGTCCAGCATTACTGTAGCAATCAATGATTCTGACAAATGAAAAAAAACAAATACAGCAAGAGGACAGCAATTAGAGATGGGTTTCAATGAAAAAGATAAGTTCTGAAGAGGTTTTCCTCCATAAAATTAGCCAGATGTATGGTGCATTTCATAGGAGCATTAAATATCCACAAATGCTTATTTATCCTACTCCTTGTTCTCTGCCAGGGTGTTCCACAAGAAACTGCAAACTGAGCTTCTCCAAGCAGAAGTTCATGCAATGATGAGGCTTCCAGCATTATCGGAGTTACATTGCAGGAAATAACATTGCCACCTGGCTGATATGAGCACCAAAGTATGTAACATGGGACTGAGGAAGCGAAAAAGGAAAATGATTCTTGCTCTCTCGCTCCATCCATTCCATGATCTAAAATGTTTTATTAGTTACACTTACAGCAAGAGTCAGCCACAAGATATGATAAAATGGATTCCTTGCCTCACACAGCTAACTCAAAAAAGCCTCCACCTTGAAAATCATTTTTAGCAAGCTTCTCCAATTTTCTCTACCAAAGTCCCAATGCAATAGAGAAATTCATGAGTGAAATGATATATTTGTTTACATTTTAGTTATACAATCATGTACAGTATACAATCATTTAGTTCATTTTCCAAAGGACTCAGTGCTATGTAATGAAATTACAATAAAAAAAATCCTCAACAATCAGACTAGAGAAACCCAGAACCATCAGCACCCAAATGCTACACATAATAAAAAATATTTTTAAGATCGTCCTAAAATCCAGGAGGTTGGAGCTGTAGAGGGCAGAGGAAATAGCTTTGAGGGAGTAGAGAAAGAACTACCACTAAAGTGACAACCAAATAACGTTATGAGTCTGGAACAAAAATGTAGCATGAGCAAACATCTCAAATACTTCCCTCTCTCCCAAGGTCTCACAAAGGAAAAGGAAAAGCGTGGGGGAGGGGACACATCCAGATTTGAAAATCTCTATTGCTATAGCTTTACATAAAGTAACATTGGCCTATATACACTGGTCTCCTAATCTGGTCCACTATGAAGAGCTGAGAGGGCAATTTCTTATGGGTGGGGGGATATTCTAAAGGGCATGGGGTGAGAACTCTCAGGATCCTTCTCTTAAAAGAACTTGGGGGCTGAGCCACATGGAGTTTCAAAGGTAGCATCCACTACTTTCTGCTGGATATAGACATCAACTAGCAGCCAGTCAGTGATCCAATATAGATGTTGTGCTGTAAAGTCAATTCTGTCCAGTTAGATGACAAATCACTGCACTTTGTATTAGATGAAGCTTCCAAGTCAAAGGCTGCCTTATATAGAGCATGTTATAATAGTGTGATAGTTTACCTTGATAAAATGCCACATTGCCCAAGAAAACAGCACTATTAAGAAGAACAAAGATCCAACAGAGGGGCAGCAGGTAAAGGGCGCAAACTGAACCCATCACCATCCCATAAAACCTAGAGAGAAGAGAATAAAAATGGAGCAGAAGACAATACACCTGAACATCAGGATGACATTTAAAATACCCAAATGACCGAGAAATGGGGGGGCGGAGAGAGGAAGCAAGTTAAAAGCTCCCTAACGCAAATACAACTTCCCAGGGAAAACAGAAACAATGGTTCAGCTATGTGGTGTCAAATTGGGCAACTTCCTCTTTACAAATACTTCTCTTTACATTGCTTTCATCTGTTTTCCCTGACCTTGCTGCATACTAGCTCCACACGCCTAATTTTTCCTCTCCTTTGAATCAGCACACTAATTTAAAAAAAATTAATTTCTTTTAGCAATATTGTTCTAGTCTAAAAAGAAAATCCGAAGCAAGTTTCTGGAAGTAAGCTATGTTCATAAAACACTGGCTCTTTGTCTCTGTAGTTCTGGTCCACTATTTCATAATTACCCCTTAACAAGCTCTGCAGACCTCAGCAGGCACATGATGTGTTATATTAAATCGCATGTATATTCCAATTTCCTTGAGTCCATAGCCAACTTCTAAGAAACCAAGGTCAGCAGTGATGTATCAATTTTCATGAAGAGCTCCCAACCTTTTCTTCCCCAATGCTACAGTGGCTAAATTACAATTTGGTGGGTTGCAACATGATTTATTAGACTGGAGAAAAAAAGACTCAAGGAAAACACAGCTTAAAACAACTTATCTCAGGGTGGACGCCAAAGCAAATAAATGTTGAGCTCATTCTGAGCTGAAAAGATTGCCCACCATTGTCCTAAGTCAATACTTACTGAGAGGAGATGGTGGGGTTCTCCCAGAAGAAGAGGCGGTAAGCTGCTTCACAGCCACCACAGAGTCTGTTCAGGAGGGCTTCTAATCGGATCAGGCTGAAAAGAAAGGACAACAATTTTAAACATAACTGTGCTGTCTAGCCCACAGCTAGATAATAACTGCAACATGGAGACTTCAACTACCTAAGCTCACAGAAAAAACTTTCCCCAGTACTTTCTTTATTCTAGGGTAAATCATAGAAAGCAGCAACACTCGGAAAGCAGACCCCTTGTCCACACATAGAAGATGCTAGGATTAATGCTGCCGCCAAAATTTGAATTCAGTCAGCTCTAATAAGTTTTTTTTTTAAAGCACAAGCTTCAAGCATTCCAGATACATTTAATACTTTTGTAACTCAAACCAAGATAGGATAAGTTAATAGATACTTTGGTCACGTGTGCATTTAGCATGCCTAGATATCATGCTTCCCCTACTTTTGCACATGCTTCAATGTCAGATGCTGTGAAACAAAGCATGCCTTGTACCAGGACAGAAAAATGTGCTGTCACAAGACTTATCTTGTGACCCATTGGACGGGTGTGAATATATTGCACATGCCAGTGAGCTGCAGATTATTATGTCCTGAGAATTTTTGTCCAAATTTATAAGACTGGATTAGTAATTGGGTGAGTAAAATATCAATTATGACATGCTAAGCTCACCCATCATGAGTTGGGGGAGACCTGCAGGAGTTTCTTATGCCAGCTAGCTCTAGATAGGCAGGCAGAGATGGAGGCAAAAAGCAACTGTATCAGTTTCCCAGACTGGATGAGAGTCATCATGATCCATTACAACATGTGATGTATTCCAAATATGGGAGATCTGGATTGCTGAATCCCTGCTGAACCACGACACTTTATTGGGCAATCCTGAACAAGCATCTGCCATAAGCAGAAATTCCTTAGAGACAACAATGGCAAGCAACCTCGCAGAACCTCTTTGAGGCTAACAATTCCATTCTGCACATGCCTACCCAAACGGAAATGATTCCGACACTTGTAAATAAGTGTATACAGTGTTTTAGCATGATTAAAACATGCACTTAAGGTCACTCTGTTCAATGAAAGACAAAAAAATTTCAAACCTAAGTTTTATCATTATAGAAAGGTGAAAAGGCAGTTGGTATTTAGAAAAGAGAGATGCAGAAGTAAAATATTCCATGCAAAGTACTTAAAGATGCATTTTTATTGATTTGACTGCACAGATTATATATTTGGCAAGGTGGTAATATTGGCATCTGGCTAAATTAGTTCCTTATCTAAAAATGTCCTGACCAACTGCACTGGCAAAAGCATGTATCTTTGCCAACCTCTACTAGCCATTATGGCCACAAATTAACTTTACTGCTCTCCTATTCTAATTTGAACTTCTCAGTCATTGTGAGAACACAACACAATATTGGGTAAGATGGCCTTATTCTGATTCAGCGCATGTCTTACACTATATACTGGGGGGGGCATGAGTGAAAATAAGAATCATTAAAAGATGGCATGAACAATCTCAAGAAAGAGGCTAAGATAAAAGCTAAAATCTCTAATAACTATAAAATCATGATAGTCAATTGATGTGCTCAGTCTACACATCAATACAGCACTATAATTGCTGTATACAGTTGTAAACAGATAAAAAGTTTATTAAAATCAATGATTGATGTCTTCTTCTTAGTGACTGAAATCAATCCACTCTTCTAGACTATCAATGCATACTTTTGTGAAATGGACAATAAAATCATTTATATACTCTCCAGTCAATATTACAGACTCAAAGTAATGATATATAATATCCCCAGTGGGTGAAATGATGTAATGTTTCTTACAAACAGCTAATCTATGGGGGGGAATCCTCAGTGCGGCAGTGCAAGTAAACATGTAATGATCATCCAATGTTTCTTAAGAGAGAAATCCTCCACACATGCATCATTATTGGGTTATATTCAACATTGCACAATTCTTGTTTACATCATATCACAAACAGTAAAGTGTGAGACATACAACAAGTCATGTGGCATTTGTGATGTCACATCAGTTTTCTTCAAACACAAATAGTTCCTTCTCAAACTCTTGGAAGACTGGAGCAGCATATAAACCAGCCAGCCAATCAGTCAATAACCTCTCAAGTTTGATGCACATCGAACTGTTGGCCTCTAAATAGTGCCACTAAAAGAGTGTATTTATTGGAGGGCAGAACACCAATGTGTCTTCTCTACCTTGCCTCCCTCAATAAATACATACACATGTTATGCAGTTCATAATGTGGTTAATTTTTCGTTGAGTGAGAAGGCTGTTCCTCCACCTCTTCAGGAAGAGCTGGCTCACCTTCCCCTCAAAAAACCATCATTGAATCCCACTACACTGGATGATTTTTGTTGAGTTTCTAATCTCCCCTTTTTGGAAAAGGTGATAGAGAAGGTAGCCATGTAGTCACTTTAGAGGAGCCTAGATGAAGTGGATTATCTAGATCCCTTTCAGTCAGGATTCAGGCCTTAGTTTGGGATGGAAATGGCATTGGTCACACTTTTAGATAATCTCTGGTGAAAGCAGGATGGGGGTTGTGTGTTTGTCTTAACTTCTTAGTGGCTTTTAATATATGGTATCCTTCTGGATACCTTCCAGGGATTGGGAATGGGCAACACTGTATTTTGGTGGTTTCTCCTTTCTTCAGAGTTGCTTCTAGTTGAAAATGAGTGGTCTCAACCTCTTCTTTGTATGATGCTGCAAGTTTCAATGCCCTATTTAACCTCTATATGAAGCTGTTGAGTGAGATAATCTGTCACCAATGGTGAAGCATCATCAGTATGTTGATGATACCCATTTATACATCTCTGTCCATGATGAATTAAGTGATGCTGTTGATGCTTATCTCAGTGCCTATACATTTGGTACTAGATGAGGACACACTAGATTACCCTCACTAGAGTAACTTCCTAGATTCACAACTCCTGATCAAAAACATTTTAAAAAAATTAAAAGTTACTATAAAGGACTCAGTCTATAGAATTTCCTAATTTTTTCATGCCTTTCTTCCAGGAGCTCAAGCCAGTGCAAAACATTTCCCTCTCTGGCCTTATTAGCTCAAGAAGCAACTTATATCAAGCAACAGCCCTTCAATTTCATGCTCAAATAATGCCCAAGAGCCCACACCCCTCTTCCCAAAGCAGACTTACAAGCCCTTAACTTCAGCCACAGCTTCATTTCGAGAAAGTTGAACTTTTCTCACATCTTCTCGCCGCACACTGTGATACCTACGGCGTGCCATCTGCTCTTCAGTAGGACGAATGCGACATGTTTCCTGTAGATAGCCGAGCATGGCAGGCACTGAGATTAGTAGGGCACACAGCCCATACCAAGCAGCTACAATGCAAGATGGAATAGATGCAGAATTTATTAAGCCACCCACAGCTTATCTAATCAGCAGTGGTTTTATTGTCCCCCTAACATACTGCCTCCTCAAAGGAAGTTTCTCTACCAGCTGTCAGTACGATTTCCCCACAATACATAATGACAAGCTCCTGCCACTCTTCATAAATGCTTTCTGAACAAAATTATATTCTACTCTGCTCCCATTAATTTAATCCGGTCTCATGATTTCTTGGAAACCAGGTCCCTAGCATATATATCCAACACTTCTCACCTTCACTCAGAGTAAGCAGCAGAAAGTTGACACCCAAACAAGTAAGGAGAGAACAGAAGGGCATCTGCCAGCTGTGGAGTAGAAGCAATCAAACATTTACAATCTCAAAAGGATACTATTAATTATGAATTAGGGAGGGCACTGAGGAAATGTGAATAAAGCTGCATAAAGAATTAGAAAGAGAATCATATATTTTTTCCTGGGATTTGGGCCAATCAAAAATCATTTTTTAAAGTATGTGAAACCTACATATCACTTTATGCTAGAAATCCCTTATGTTTCCAATATCAGTATGGCAGGATTTGATTACCAGCAACTGTATCATCATAGTTTACAAGCAAGATGAAAAGGACCCTAAGAGCCAATAAAAGAAGGAACAGGAGCTACATGTAATCTCAGAATGATAGCAACTATAATCCTAAAAAAGTATATTTGCATAGATGGCTGCTATAGGAAAGAATAATAAGTTAGATAAGTCTTTCTTATGGTCTAACAAAACTCTTCCTATGTTGTAAGATGAAATGAACAAACACCAGAACTCACCTGGACAAAAGAAAGTTAATGATCAAAAGATGATGTACATTCTCTGATTTAAACATTTAGGCCAGAAAGGCTTTCCTTTTCCCACTAGAAAAAGCAAATCTTACAAAAAGAATTCTTCCTCTCTTCTCAAGAATGACAACAGGCATACATCTTGCTGTACTATGACCTGAAAAAGTAGCCATATACAAAAGCACCAACCTGAGGAGAAACCACACTCCTTCAGCAACATCTTGCAGTGGTTCCAGGTACAGCTCTAGTTGCTTATACGATACCACCAGATTAAACAGGTCCAAGGAAGGAGGCTTAGGATGAGAGGACGAAACTTGCTGAATATCAGATGCTGGGGGACTGTCTAATCCATTTCCTGTGGATACTCCACCATCACGTTCTGATACCTGCATACTGTAAATATGCATTTGTGAGTTAACTTAATTTTGTATTTATTTCACTGAAGGGAAAATTAAGGTGAACAAAGATAATAATTTTGGAAATAACACTGTTCTGAAACACAACATTTATCTGTTAAAAACTGAAATTCAAAGCCTATTAAACAGTGGTAATAGCAAACATAAAAATGAATGAGCAGGCAAGCAAATAAATAAACCAGCAACGCATTTCATTTCCGTGCCATTGAAGTGAAACATAAATTGCCATTTATCCATGGGCTGCATAGTTTAAGGCTATTCGCAATTGTATTTCCCATTCAGACAATAATGAGCAAATGGAGATTGCATGAAGAAGTTGCATGAGAATTCATTAGAAAGCACATTGTGAACAAAAATAAAGGCATAAAATTATATTTACATTTATTAATTTAGCCCAATTATCATTGTTTCTTTATGTAAATAGTTTTCTAAAGTTCAATGTGGAATTTATGTTTTCTGTACACCGCCCTGAGTCCTTCGGGAGAAGGGCGG
>JANHFO010004806.1:516347-527650 GCA_032468095.1 Pareas carinatus | reverse complement strand
GAATTCTGGGAGTTGAAGTCCACAAGTCGTAAAGCCCCCAAGGTTGGAGATCCGTTTAGAAGAAATAACGGTGTTCGGTATTGCAAAAGGATGCAATACTCGTGAGACATCAGCCCTCTTCCCCCCCTTCGCCCTCCCCCCTTCACCCAATTTCGCGGATTAATCGAGGTGACTCGTGGACAGGATCTGCCCGTTTAACAAACGGGGCCCCAGTTTCAATGGCTGCAGGTCCATCCTGTGCATTGCTCGCTTTTCTTACCTACTTGGTTAGGGCCTCTGAATTGGGTAGGGTTTTCATAGGAAATTGCAGCTGTTGTTCCTAGGCTTTGTCAAACCCAAGGCATGTCGGAACCTGAACGGCCGAGGAGAAAAAAATTGTCCTGTGGTTGCTTGGAAACAAAACAAAAAAAACTTCCCAACCCCAAAACGGATCCACCCTGGTACTCATCCCGGTTTAGGTGGAATAACCTGAAGCTCATGTTTCCTGCTAATTGAGTAAACGTTGTGCAAGCCCTGACTTGACAATATATATTGCCAACTACTTTCTTTATGTGAATTCTCATACAGGTTTTTCACATTAAGCTGCCTCGTCTGAATAATGTCAGTACCTTAAAGACAAGGAAAACCTCTGAATTAACATTCTGAAATATTCCATAACAAAATAACCACAATTGTAGAGAAAAGAGCCAGTCATGGATATTTTAATTTGGATTCTTGCACAGAGCAGAGAGCTGAGATTTAATGACTTAAATGGTTCCTCTTGGTTCTATGAGGAATCCAACCTTGTGGGAGAAATTAGGATCAGCTGTGCTATAAGGAAACTTAGTTCTGACCTGTGGTCCCAAAATGTAGGGACCTCAGATTAAAGTTTTTGAACAATCTATGCATGTTGTTCCCGCTTGGACCCGGGGTATGGAAAGGGGAACTGCTGTCAGAACCGGTTAACCAATCTGCATCTTCCTGGTTTTGTCTTTTCTACAGAACTATCACTAGCTACAATATGGAGAGATCCTAGCAACATGGCAACTCCAGCCTCTATTACCTGTGACTTGCCACAGAATCAAATCCCTCAATCGTGCACTAGAAAGAGAGCATCTGCCAATATTTTCCAGGGGGTGGGGCTACTGCAATTACGCCGGCTCTTCCGTAGCAGTGGAGATATGCAAGCAGAAGAACGAGCCCGGTTAATTTGGGAACGTGCAGAAAGCCAGTGCATTACTCGGGCCTTGCAACAGCTCCACAGGAGGCAGAGAAAACTGAAGCTGCAAGCCAATGGGAGGCCTCCATCCGGAAAGGGCAGGAGTACCAGGTTGCTAGAGCTACAGCACTTCAGCCACTTAAGGTGATTTTGAAATTTGTTCTTATACTGCTGATTAATCTTACTTAAGATTACTGGTACTGGAAGTAGAATCTGTAGGCTTTATCCCCTTGCTCAGCAACTTCTTCAGTTGCTTTCAACTAAAAGACAATGAACATACAAGTATTTTTATTCTGGTTCACAGCTGATTAATCTACTGTGTATCTTTCTTTAGGGGGATGAAGGGAAGTATTTATCTAGCCTGAGTTTTTTTTTATTGAAGCTTTCTTGATGGTTTTCTGGCATGTATTTAGAAAGTAAAACCCTTAGTTAGCTGCTGCTCTATTCAATTGTGAACTGTGAGCCATTGGAATATGATATTTCTAATGCAATTGGTATTATATAAGTATTAAACAGTAATAAAAGCATGTATTGGGAAGAGTTTCTTTAATAGGTATCCAATCTTGAAGCAATGTTTGTTAAATTATATTTATGGTTATTACAAGCAGTAACTAAATAGATGTAGATTTTTATAGTGCTTTCAGAAAGGGAAAACACAGATTTTAGCTCATATAGCTGAATAGATATGTGAATAATTTACAATATTGCAGATGAAGAGGTAGTTAGAGCAAACTGCAAGGGAAGAAGATGAAATGATAAAATGTATCATGTGACATTTCAACACAACCTCTACCTTTTGGAAGTTGCATTGTGATATTGTTCAATTATGTAAGGGGCAGAGCTTGCATTATAACATCGCAAGAAACATTTCATTGTTTTTTCTCATTTTGTTGCCATCTGGGCTTCCTATAGACAAATCTGGGCATGTTCTTTCATCTCCCTTCCCATTGTTAAGGGTTGTTTTTTTAAAGCACTAAGTATATTCATCATGACTAAACAAGCTGTAAATCAACAAACAGTAAGCTGACATTTTCAGATTTGGAGTTTATTTTCCATCAGCTCTAACCAGCATGGCCCATGGGCAAATTATATAGTCTAAAAATCTGGAGAATATAAGTATTCTTCTGCTAACACAGCAAGAGGATACTGAGTTGAAGAGCAGTTGTATGATTCCCCCCCTTTATTACATTAGCAAAGCATCACCATGCTTTGCTCCCTATTCCTTATCTTGAATGTCTGCTTCTAAGAGAAAGGAGTATAATGTAATTCTTAATGAGCTTTTGTTGACCCACAGGATTGAAGACTGCAATACATCTTCTGATGCTGTTAATGGTAATAGTAGGAAAGAGACTGAGACAACAGATGGAAGTGGCCACTGCATTGCTTCCCAATACACGAAGAAGGAAAAAGAAATGGGTGTAGCTACATATACAATGAAAAATGATTGTGATATTGTGCCAATGATTGTGGCTGAGTGTAATGAGACTAGTGTGGCGAAGCCTTAAAGGGAGAATGATTGACAAATGATTGCAGGTAACAGCAGAAAAAAATTGAAACATTCTTTTGCTCTTAAGCACTTTGGTTTGCTAATTTAGACTTGATCAGTTTATGTCAAAGCACAAACACTATGTATTTTGACTATTTATGGGATATATTTAATAAAGCTTCCTGTCTGAACATCTCTCTGAATATAACAACAGTCCAACTATCTCTTAGGAAGAACTGCTTCCTCCTAAGAGATCTTTGGGAAATTTAAAATCAGAATGCAGAAGAAATTACTTTTCCTTATTCCACATATGCAAACTTACTGCTATTCAGAGGTGGTGTACATAAACACTCAGTTAATTACTGCTTCTATATCTTCCATCACCTGAACTATTTTATAAATTACCATATTACATCACTTATGACACATTTTTTAGTATTTAATGTGTCTGTATTCATGGTGCACCTTATATTTGATGTTCTCTTACCAGTTCCAAGAAACTGCGATCTCACAAATAGGTGGGGTGAGCTAGCAGCCATTGCTGCCGATGCAAAATGCAGAGCCTTTCCCAGGCTCGGCAAAGGCGGGGCAGGGCCTATTTATTAACACACACACACCCCTTTGGCTGGCTCTGGCTGCTGCACAGTTGGGATACTTTATTTCTAAGTTAGAAAAAGAAGTGTGTCTTATAATCGGTGGCATCTTATAATCAATGTAATACAGTATGTTTTAGATAAACCTATTTGGTCACCATGAAGTGTGCGGCTAAGTATATTTTGTTCAGCCTATGAAAACAAATGGGCCTTAGCGTAACAGCTTTATGATATCATGATATAGGAGGCCACATGCCCTCATATCACCAGCTTCATCTGTTTTTGTCCAGCAGAGTATCGGAGAAAGAGACTGCCTTGCCAAAGGTCTGAATTCATTTCTTACAGTGAGCCATATGAAAATACATCAAGGGCTACATTAATTTCGGAACTGTAGGCTACTTACCTTTGCCTTAAACAACATTGAACCGGCATGGTTTATTTCAATTAAAGATTTTAGTGAGTACGGCAAGGTCTGAACATGTTTGCTAATCCATTGCAGATAGAACTAAATGCTTTCCCACTGCCACAAATAGGCAAGTACTTCTTTCCTACAGCTGCAGAAAAAGCACCACAGAAAATCCACATCTATATTCCTATGCTTATGGCTTGCATAAGATATATATACAAATAATATAAAAATAAGGTCTTTGGCAAGAGAGACACCCCATTGCTTCATTCAATCTTGTCTGTCGAGCTTGCCATCTTTTATCAATTTTACTGTAAATTGTTTAATTGTGAGCCACATGGAATCGTTGGGAGTCGGGCAGCACACAAGTTTAATAACTTAAAACTATTAGGGAATCATTTGACTTGTATATGATTAGATTCACTTAACATATTAACCCAGGTTATTATACCACCGATGTTATCTTCATATAGCCTACTATGCCTCTGCAAATAAACCGTGATGGCCTGACACACAAAAAGATAACAGTTCAGTTTCTGAAGCCTGTTGAACTGCCAAGGATCCAACCATATTTTAGCTTAAAGCAGAGCTTCCCAATTTTTTTTCTTCATTACTCAAAACCACTTATAAGAGAATCCTTCTTACCCAACGTAGGTAAATCCTTTAAGTCAATTTGAATGTCCCTGTTGTGACCAGGTAAAGAGTTTGTATGTCATTACCCAAAGAAAAATCATGTCTACCCAATTTGGGGTAATTTACTGGAGTTTGAGAAGCACTGGCCTAGAGGAATATGTGAACCAGTTATAAGCAGCTGTAGGACGGTGGATACAAATAGCTGCTTTTTCACTTCATGGATCTGATTGACTAACAAGGAACAATGATGTCATATTGTCATTCAAGGACTAACAGGAATGTCTGACTTCCAATGGGCAAAAAGTTGCACTGCTACTTATTTTACCTCTACAATGCTTTCTGAATATTACTAAATAATCAACATTTGGAAATATGTCAAGACCAAATTAAACAACAGCATTGAAAGAAACAAGGCACAACTATTTCCAGGAAACAATGCACAATTTTGTATCATGTTAAGCCTAAATGTAATGGTTTCCCTATAACACAGGAATATAATCCTGTAAAACCTACTCCGTATTTAATATTGAATTTGAAGAATTGACTTTCAATCACTACACACATGTAATGCTATCAGCATAGAATGTGTAATAATTAAGTATCAGTTCTAGTCAGCAATGATAAATGATTAAAATACAGGAATAGGAAGCAGTTTATCCATGTAGCAGCCCAACATAAGCCAGGTCTTGCAATCATGCTTTACAAATAAAACAAGAACAATGAGGAGGGACTTTCTGACAATGCAGATATTGTAAACTACAATAATCCATATGGTAAATAGAAGTCACTCATTACGTCAAGGCACAGTTGCAGCTCTACTGCATGGTGTGAGGCTAGTGAAAGGGGAAGATCCAGTTCTTAATTTACTCCAAAAGAGATAAAAACACACAAGAGACTGACTCTGTAAGAGCAGATCTGTTATGAAGACACTTGCATTGATTTAAATATATTACATATATTTCTATAGTGCATAAGAATAATACATTTCAGTTTGAACTGGCAAAAAGTAAAGTATTTCCAAGTGTCAGCTTCTAACCTGACACTTCTAACAAAATGCAGAAAGCTGTCTCTTGAGCCAGCAATACCAGAGAAAAAGACGTCCTACATTCAGTGTATCAGGACTTTATTCAGAAGAGGCAGGTAGCTGGAATCACCTTAGTAAAAGCTCTCTTCTTGTAGGTCTGGGAAACAGCCAAGTAGCCAACTGGGAAACTTATATAGAAAATTTCAAATTAGAACTTCTCGTTGCCAGTTTAGTACAGTAGCCTATGAAAAGCAGCAATCATTGTACCATTCCACTGTACATAGAACATAATCTTGATATAGTAGAAATTCTACCTTCCTCTTATAATTCTCTACCGCCCTGTAGAGGACATGATGAGGACATCTCCCCATGTCAGCATCCCACAGATAATTTCCCTCCCCGCTTCCCTCCCCCTACAGATTGTCAATGCTCAAACCAGCCCAATGGGCCCTCCCACTCTGTAGGATGTCACGCACCGTTGCCTCTGGGATAGCCTCTCTTCTCTCCTAAATCAGTCAGCATTTCTAGAGATGAGAGACAGCCCTTGCTTACTCTTGGAAATACAATAAATGAGTGTGAAATGCTAACCCAAGGTAATAGTGATAGGTACATAATCTCTTATTTGCTTGCTCTAAGACTATGTGGAGCATGAATGTATGAGCGTGGGATGGATAATTTAAAACCAAATTAAAATCTAGTATCTGAGGCCCTTGGTCCTAGCCACATGAGGAATGGGAAGTACACCAATTAATTTTTGATCTTTATGGTTGTCTTGCAGAATCCATCTGCCCTATTATTTATTCTAGACGGAACTGAAGCAAGTTACATTTGGCTTTGGCCCAATCCTCAATAGGTTCCTTTATATCCTGATTATAGCCACATTTCCTATTGAAGAGTCCCAAGGCATACGCCCTATGAGCGCTTCCATAGGACTAGAGAAACAGCAAATCTAGTAGGACAGGAAAACCTGCTTTCAACAGGAATAACAAATGTGCAAAAAGGGAGGAAGGAACAACAAGTCTGGTAGTGATACACAGTGAAGTGCTTCCATCCAATTTGGATAATCCTGTCACCACCAGCCTCTCCTTTTAGGAGACCTCATGAGATGTCCATCCAAATGAAGATTAGAAGGATATCTTGAAACAAAAGGGCATGGCATGCAGGCTCCTGCTAGGAAATGCTGTCATGCTTGGGCTGATGATTGGGCATGTCCAGCCCAGAAAAGTGGGCAGCAGCAATCAAATCAATGAACATCCCTTGTTTCTCACTGGGAACGTGCAGAGTTGAGACGGACTGGAGAACCTGCTTACATTCCCGACCATCTACCACAGGCAGCCTCAGTCTGGAGGGTTGACTGCTTGCTCTCAAATGATGCCCCCTCTCAAGTTCTTCATTGAGAATAGAGGCAACTGCTACCACCAAGTAAAAAAGGGCCTGCGGCTCTGGAAGCTTTGTGTATAGGATTCACTGGCAGAGCGCTGATGGGAGCGAGCAGTCTCTACAATAACAGGAGGCATCTGGACCAAGTTAAGAGGGCTCTTCCCATCTTTCAGGGCTTGCATCAAGTTCAAGATCTAGGAATAGAAGGAAGAAAACTGAATACCAAACTAATGTAAAAACAGTAAAAATTGCCCAAAGCCCAACACCGGTTCCATCTCTCCAGAGGGACTAAGTACATACCTGACCACGCATTACTGCAATCTGCTTATGAAATTGGCCTCGGTCAAAACCTGGATCTTTCTATAAAAGAGAGAGTATATCTACTTAGGATGGGTGTGGCATCTCCACCCCTGCTCCTTAATTGTCCTTAAGAGAAAAATGGGTTCCATAAAATTCTAAGATCAACTCGCTCTTGTGGTTACCTTGAAGAGTTCATAGAGATCTTCTTCTAGATCCTTGACAAAATTAGGGTCTGAAATCTTTGGCAGGATAAGATCCTTGATCTCTTGAGAGAATGGCACTTTGGCCTGTGGCAACCAGGCCCAATAGAAAGGATCTTGTGAAGAAAGAACAAACAGAAGGCAAATATTAGGCTCATAAAGCCAGACTAGCAATAAGAGTAGCATAAATTCAAATACAAGGGAAATACTTGGTTTAACATCCTGGTCTTATTAAAGGAACATCAGAAAATTAGCCCTTCACCAACAGCCAAACTGAGAAAAAAACACACATACAGTGAACTATTATGGTTTCTCTTACTTGGGAGTACTTACATGCTCGCCAAGAGTCTGGATGTTTAAGAGGGAAAGCCAAGCCATTGTCAATGGCTGCCAGTTTAATTATAGGCTCCTTTACTACAACCCATTCTGAGTCCTATAAGGAAATAGAAAATGTTGTATTAGGAAATGATACAAATCCCAGCAATCATTGCCCATTAGTTGAAGAGATAATGTATAATTCCAGAAGATTCATTGCCTCAAAGTCACCACAATGGGATGCTGACCATGTCAACATAGTTCATATTTACTTCTGTTTTATATCCCCTCTGCAAAGCTGCAAAGGGAGACCAAGCACTGCTAACGGGTATGCTTGAACTCCATGACATTACTCACATTACTACTAGACCTACTTTCTTTTGGACATATATATTTTATTTTTCACAATAATTAAAATAATAAATTTGTCCAACAAACGTGTCTGAGTATACAACTTGCTCATACAATTTTAATTTCCACTCCCCTTTTTTCCTCACAAGCCGCTAATATAATAGATCCCAAAATTGAGAGTATTCCATTTAAAGTTGCTTTTTTTAAATTCTTGTGCTAGTCATAGAATAAATCCCAAATTTAAAAATATTTCATTAAAAATTCAAGTTTAAATCTATGTGTTTTCTCATTTTTCTAATCAAACATAAATTTTACTATTTTAAAAACTATTTCTCATACTATTCAAGCTCAGACTGCTCAGGAGTTCTAACACAGTTCTACAAAGTAATCATTGAGTCCACTATTCTCTCATTTGTATGACAATTAACTTGTTGCTTGTATTCTACGAAATGTAATAGTTGTTTTATTTTAGTATTCCTGTATGACTTGTAGATTGCTTAAAAAAAGCATCTTATGACATGATGAATGTGTTTTATGGCATGATGAATGTATTTTGTTATTGTGATCATTTTATCACTTGTAGATTGTGTGTACATTGAGAGCATATGCACCAGAGACAAATTCCTGGTGTGTCCAGACACACTTGGCCAATAAAGAATTCTTATCTTATAAATCCTACATTTAAAATTATTTCATTCAAGTTTCAAGTTTCAAATCTATATGTTCAAACATAAATTTTACTATTTTAAAAACTATTTCTCTTATTCATAAAATAAATTTCAAATTCATTATTTTATCCAATAACTCTTTGCATAAATTTCTGTCCACCATACATAATAACCGCCCCCTTTTGTTCATCTCTATCTTGTCTGCATTGCATTCCTTTGCCCAAAACTGTTTCACACATTTCACCAATATTTTCTCAATTAATTAAGATTCCCCATTGGAAAATAGCCATCTATAACTTATTTCTTTAACCTTTAAATTAGTCATCAGAAAATAATATCGTCTTCATTTTTTTCTTGTTTTCTTAGAAGTCTGTTTCAAAACTTCAGTTTCCTTGTCTTTGTACGACAATGACTCGTTTCATGTTCTTCTCGATTTCTCATCTCTAATTTTTTTTAATGTCTTTTATGGACTTTCAAGTTGGGCCTTTGTATCCAGCATTTAATGATTTTGTCCATCAAAGTTCATTTCTGCTCCTTCATTGTTTTCTTTTTGCTCTTCACAAATCCTTTGTATTAATTTTTTTAATAAATTGTATTGTAGCTTCCATTTCTTTGCTTCAGTGGGTTGACCGGAACCAGATGTTGTCACTACTGAAAAAAATCTTTTCCCCCTTCCCTTATTTAGTAAGGTTTAAAGCGCTCATTTTCTTTTTTCTTTTCTTTACATAAGTACTGTGAGTTTATGAGTTTATAGTTGTGAACAGGGTCTTAAAGTATAATTATATAAGTCCTGTTGTAGTATAAAATCAAATGTTTTGTTTTATACCAGATGTTTTCAGGGTTACAGTGTTAGTGTGGCATGTCTTTTCACCACTAGATGTCTCATTTTTTTCAATGTTTCCTTTTTAAAAAATTCTTTTTTCAATTATTTCTCTTAAAAATTTCAAGTCTTTCTTTTTTAAAAAAATCAGTTAATCCAAATTTCCTTTAAAACAATCCCGATCTGTTATTAAAAATGTTTCTGAATTCCTTAAGATTTTTTTCTTCCCCTTTCATAGTGTCCCGGCATTTTTTTCTTCTTCTTTTGGCAAGTTTATTTTTAAAATTTCTTTTCCCCATTAGGGTATCTTTCTTTTGTAGTTCATCAGCAGGAGAAATAAAAATTTGGCTCATCCAGATTTCAACATGTTGTTGGCTATCAGCTGTTCTGTGGCTGTGCACTTTCATATGTTGCCCCACAACATATGCCACAAAGATGCCGCAAAATTCTTTTGCTGAATTGCCTCAGAAGGGTCTAGCAAATCCTACATCTCTACATTATTCCATATACTTAAGGCTAACTTTAATATTTCTATACAGTTCACATCACATGTCTAAGTATTTTTATCATATGTACACCTCTACTATACGTGATTAATCTGGATCTCTGATTTTTGAGCCACTTCCCTAGAACTGTTCCATATAGAACATCATATGCAAGTCTTGGAAAGTCCCTTATTTTCTGTATCATCAATTCATTATGGAATTGTCAGAGCCCCACTGGGCCCTACTCACCTGCATACTTGTACTGTCCAGGGGGCAATCACACTTGATCAGCCAGTTGTCATTACCTCTATCTGCAAAGAAATAGAAATGCACAGATGGAAACCAGAGAAATATCTCAATACAGATAACAAACCTCACACCCCAATATTACAGGAGGAAAGATTTACTGGAATATGGCATCACTGGAATATAAAATAGGAAGAATGTCCTATGCTTTCCAGCCCAAAGAACCCAGATCCAGTCCTTAAGACCTTCAGAAATGGCTGGAATAGAGTTCTGTCTGAGATTCTAGCTAGAACATGTCAGCAATACTGAGCCATATGGAACAATGCCTTGATTTGACATAAAACTAAGCGGGCATACTGGAAAATGTATACACTGAACAAGCAATTTCAATATGAGTAACCTCAATCAGCATTCCAAGTCAAGAGCAAGGAAAAGGCAGAACCTACCAGTATTGCGTATAATATAGTCCAGCACCACCAATCTCTCAAACTGTAGCAGCAATTGATGGTTACTCTTTTCTGGAAGAGGCTCAGACTCAAAGCGCCGCAACCAGTAATCTGCATCCTTATAGCCTTCCACAAACAGCTGGAAGGAACCTTCCTGTGAATAAGAAGCAAGTTACTTAGCAAGAGCAACATACCAAAGAACAATATCCAAATGCCTCAGTCTTTTATCGATATCTCTTACCTTTGGTGGAAGACCAATTCGATGAAACCTTTGCCCAACCTTTGGCACTTTTTCCAAGGCCAGACGCTTGCCCCGAGACTTCACTCTGTCAATGGCGCTATAGTTAAATGTTTCACTGGCCAAGAACACCACCTTGAAGAAATTATAAGCGGTTCACCATCAGTTTTTCTCTCATCTATTCACCCATCCCCGTTTACAGAACAAAGCCATAATTGCGTAAATCTAAGCATATCCAGGCCTGCCTTGTCTAGAACAAGTTCTAACCATCTGATAGAATGTAGAATTTAAATAGCTTGAAGAACAAATCATAACATCATTGAAGAATGATAAATTAGAGATTAGAATTAAGAGTACATCTTATAAAACATACCGTATTTTTCGCACCATAAGGTGCTCCAGACCATAAGGCGCGGGGCGCTAGGAACGCGCCAATTCAACCTGCAGAGCATCCTTTGGCTTTGGAGCGTCCCGCGGAGCGATTTCCGGGGCACGGAGATCGCTCCGCGGGACG
>JANHFO010004806.1:466174-477731 GCA_032468095.1 Pareas carinatus | reverse complement strand
GGGCCACCACTCTCCTGGCCCTCAGGAAAGGCGTAAAAGCATGGCTCTGTGCCTTTGCTTGGGATGCACCATTTTTAACTGGCTTAATTGTTTCCAGGTTTACTAGAGTTTTAGTATATTTAGCATATAAATTGCCCAAATGAGAAAATTGACACCATCTATTGGCTTTCAGTAATTCATATTTAACAATAGGCAAGCATGAAGATATAACTCCAGATTCAGAAAACCAATTCCTCTCTTATTAATTGGTAATTGAATTTTCTGTAAAGACATTCTTGGAATCAAACAACCCTATAGTAATTTTCTAAAAAAAAAATATTTTCTTTTAAATATTTTCCAGAAACATGAACTGTAATTATTCTCAGAATATAAATTAATTTGGGAATGATATTCATTATGAGAGCATCCACTTTCCCCCAAAGTGTAAGGATTAATGACTCCCATCTATCAATATCTGAAGAAATCTCTCTATATATTGTATTTATATTACATGTTACTAATCAGTTTATATTCTTTGGTTTAGACATATCTGGATATTTAATGGATTCAACACAAATATAGAATTGATATTTCTTAAATAAATGAGTAACCAAATGTAATATCCTGCTATTTTACTAAAGGCATCCATTTGTGCACCAACTCTGGGATAGTAGCATGTAGTTTAGAAATAAAATAATTTTATTTTCAGATAAAAACAATTTGTTCAACTGAGTTATGTACTACTCCCTGGATCTGCCTAAGTTGTCTAATAGCAAAATTCAAGAGTTCCATGCAGATATTAAAAAACAAGGGTGAAAATGAATATCCTTCTCTAGTTTTTCTAAGTAATGGAAAAGCATGAGAAAACAGATGTGAACGATTCATATAGTCTACTTTATGAATTCCAAAGGAAATCCAAATTCATTTAGTACAGCAAATACCTACTATTTATATATTTTGTCAAAGACATTTTCAATATCAAATAATAAAATTACAAATTGATCTTCATGAGATCTACGACCTAATGTCTGCTTCTTGCCTGCACAACTCTGCACAATCATTCTTAACAAATGATATCAGTTGCTGTAATCTGTTTGCTAACGCTTCTGTTAAAATCTTTGTATCAACATTGTTCAATGAGATTGGACAATAATTAGCATGCTGAATGTGATCTTTACCTGCTTTTGGTATAACTGTAATATATGCTTTAAATGCCAAATAGACATGGCAAAATTTTGAAAGATGATCTATACTGTAAACTAATTATACCACTTGATAGGGAACCTATCTAATCTTGATGCCAATTTTAAAATAATTTTAAAATTAGCAAGTGGCATTGCATTTACTGGATTAAATTTAGGGGGGATATTCAAAATACACAGCCATCATATAAGGTACCAGCCCCCCACCAGTCTTAAATGACAGCTTATCAGGAGTTCAGTAAATCAAATTACAAGTATTCCAGAACTTGCGAGTTGTAATATATTGTTGGTGACTCTGGTTCAGCTTGATTGATTACAAATTGTATCAACTGATACATACTTTTATGATGGCAAAAAGTGTTTTATTGCTAGAAGCAGTATATATTTAAATATTGGACAACATAGGAGGAAAGACATTATTAGTCTATAGTAGCCAAAAATCAGAAGGAATCTTCCAGCACCTTTTCTGACTAACCCAATTTATTAAAATACAGACACTTTTGTGAGCTACAGCCCATTTCATCAAATGCATGAATTTACTTAATAGATATAGGATATAATTGAGATAAGGGAGAAAACAGGTTGTTTTACAGATACAGATTACATTTGAGACAAAATTGCAGTATTTTATCAATTTACAATTAATCAAATATTAAAAACCCATTGCATTTATTGACGGATTTTGAGTCACGCCAAACTCCTTGATGTATGTGAGCTCAGCAATATCTCACTGAGTCATCCTTTTAAAATCTTTCTTCCAAAATGGCAACTTTGACATCTGCTTGTCAATGTCCCAGGAAATTGAAATGCTCTGATGTAACTTGTACTCATTTTAATCCTGATGTCAAACTTGTGTCCAAATTTGTAATGTATGTTATCATCTGGCAGCAATGCCCCTCTGGATTTCATGTAGGACAAACTGTACAAACTTTGCCCCAAATTATTAATGAACATGAGTTTGACATCAGGATTTAAAATAGGATTGGTAAAAACGTTATCATTTGGAATAGCTGGAATCAGTTTGTTCTCATTTCTCTCTCTCTCACATACACACACACAATTTGTCAGGGTGCAGTGGCACTGTTTATGGCCATCAGAGGGCATGAAAAAAGAAGTTGAAAGTAATTTGGAACTTATATACATATTCTGCAATACTTTTTTTAAAATCTTTTCATTTTGTTAACTTTTTCTTTAAGACTGCTAGTGGTGTGAATATGATTCTCCTGTTCCAACTCACTCTCATAATAGCCATTGTTAATCTGAAACTGGCTGACAACTGGTTCACTCTATAAAGTGAGTAGAATCTGAATCTACATTTATTTTCCCATTTCACATTCAGATCTACTCTAACAATTACATCACAGTGGTTTGCTGATGTATTCTGGAGTGGTAAAAAGACTAATAAACAAAATGTTTTACCTAACGAAATATGTTCTGGGTGTGGGTTTTGTTGGTAGAATAGATGAAATGAGATCTAAAAGCCTCACTCACCTTAAGACTTGCAATGTCCTTGTTAACAGGTCCATGTTTTTTCTCCCCCTCCAGATGTGGGATATCTAACCGGACCACTTCTGGTGGCATTGCAGAAGAGTGTCTTTTCTGGGTTAAAAAAATGGAGAAAGTGTTCAAGCCTGAGGCATCTGCTTTTTGCTTCCTGCTCCCCTCTAATTTATGGTGCATTCTACTGTTGAGGGTTTTATTAGATTTATCCAAATTCTTTTTCTTCTAAATAGTTTTACCGTATTAATGTTTACAAATACAAAGATAAAAAGTAGTATCAATGAAGAAAAATATAAAAAGTAAATAAATGATAATCTCTTGCCGCTCCCAGGGTAGCCTAATAGTTATCCTGGAACCTAAATTTTACCACCAAGATATCCAGATGCAATATGAGAATGTGGCTTTCTCTTAATACCTAGAGTTTGGGATTGTTTTCTTTCCTTGAGAGACCTTGATATACTGTACACTACAATCTGATAAAGCAGCAACAAATTTCATGCTTGCCATGGAAATTAAAACAGTATTTCCCCTCTTAAGTTTTTTTTAATCATACAATTAAAACTTGAGGCCAAAGCACTGCTTCCCCTCTAAATCTGCTTCATGAACCAATTCACAAAACTCTCTGATAAAACAGCTTTGGCTGGCAAGAATATTTTTGCCTGACTTAATGCCAACATCTTCCATCCATAGGATTCAGTAACTTTCCACGCCCCATCTTTTACATCTATATTTACTGCCAGGGTCCCAAATAACCAGCCTTATTTGTCTTTAGATACTCACTTGCTGCTGTTCATCTTCCAGTTTCAGCTTCTTTTCGATCAGCTCCGTTGCCCATTTTATCTTGTGGTCCACATCCATCTTTGTCCTGGAAATGTGAATCTTCTCACCTATTTCTCAGATCCTGACTCAACTTCCCGATCTTTTATACTGTAAAGTACTCTCTGACATCTCCTCTTGCAGTCACCACCGATACTAAGACGTATGTCCTGCCCCCAGGTGCCTTTGTCATGAGCTCACTCTGTCAGACTCTCTTCCTTTTCACAAATCATATTTCTAGTGATCCTTTAATAGTCACACATCGCTGGCCAATCAGGAAGTGAATACGGAATACCCTGAACCACAGAGGGCCATGGGATTTTGGTAGAATTCCTTTAGTCCCATATGGGTGGTTGGGCTTCCCAAGTTAGATTGTGAGTAGAGTTTATAGCTCCATGCCTGGATAGAATTCTTCATAACTACTTACGAATTATTATGATGCATGGTAGCATAATCTAATATATAATCATAGAAGTGATCCCAACTTGTCACCCTCCAGACGTGTTGAATTACATAGCCCGGGCACACTAGATGAAAACAGTAGGATCTGCCAGAAAGGTTTGCCAACCTGCCAGGCATCTGACTTAGTCACAAAGCCTGGAATAGTGAGCATGGAATACTATGAATAATAATGGGTGAACTGGGGGCAGATGAGATGACATTAGGAAGAGTTGAGGCAAGAACTATTTATAGTGAACACAGTCTCTGTGCCCCTCCCCCATTTAAATTATGACCGCAATGTTGCTCAGATAATGGAATGTTCCTGCATGCACAAAATGGGAATCCTTTTGTAATAATCATTTTGAATTTATTTGGGCAAATTTCTTTTCAACAATAGAAGTTTGCTTACACAGGGATGCAGGATAGAATGAGCTACTAGGGGAGGGAGCAGGCTGATTGACCAAACCTATCTTGTCCCATTTTTACAACAAAGCTGGAATCTGCTTAAGCATCCTTTTTCCTACTATACCAGTTCCTTGAGACAAATGAATGGTTCTAACCACAGTCAGCCTATATTTCCTAATTTCTACATGCATGACAAGAACAAGACCATGCACTGCATATATATTTTTATAAGTAGATTAAACATCTGCTAACTTTCAGTTCCAGAGAGTGAGCCTATCATCCCTAAAGTTTCTTTATAACTTGTAATCTTGCATTCCAAGGGTTTTTTTTAACTTTAAAGTTTTGAAAATGTAACTTTTAAAGCTATAGGAACCAGGGGCAAAGCTACTCTGCTACTAAATATGTTGATGACAGTTCATGGCCACAGGTTTTGCAAAAGTGTAAAATGTCTGTACAAGTTGATACATCCAAATATTAACAAGTGATGTGAGATTCTAGGGTCCAGCAGGTATACCGAAGGCCTATATAAAATCGCCATATTAAGAATGCTAGGTAACAGCATATAAATGGGTACATGTTTGATCGTTCATCAATCAGCTAATTTGACCTATGAAAAATGAACAAATTGATTTGCAATTCAGGGTTCACTCATTATCTCCCCCTTATTTGTATTTAGCAGATAAGCAATTTAAATATGTGTACTATGCAAAATGAGTATTATTATACATTATTAAGTTAAAAATAAAAAGGCTGGTGTACTTTGTACTCACTATATTCTTATACGCGTTTCAGTTTTGCATTTTTTCTGATCTGTAGGACTTCTACATTAAGTACATATATCGCAAAACTTGCACCTGAGACTCAAAATAGATATTTGTGAGGGGTCTTTGGTAGTTTTTGAGCTTGCTTGTTTTCTTGCAAACGTTTCATTACGCAAACTAGGTAACATCATCAGTGCTAGTAAAGTAACATCATCAGTGCTAGTCCCCTTAGTAGTACTGATGATGTCACCTAGTTTGGGTAATGAAACGTCTGCATGAAAACAAGCAAGCTCAGAGACGACCGAGGATCCATCAGTTCAACCCTGAGCTACAAATTTTCTCCTTTATTGATAGACATTAGTATTTAAACATGGGGTTTCAACCACCTTTCTTTACAGCATCACTGTGAAGTTGGCAGAATATATAAGTAGCCCTTTCCCCAAGTGGAGATTATTCCTACACATATTTTTCTGACGGTGCATTCTTATCACAGCTAGACAGATACCTCAATTTTATTACATGTGTACCCCATATTCTCAAAGCAGTTTACAAGGTTTTCTGCCATCTCTGCCCAGTGTATTACTGCATCAATGAGGTAAAATGGGTTGAAAGAAAGTCAGTCCCATGAACTACATGATGAGAATTTAAACCTGGTTTTCTCTAACTCAGCACTCCAACCACATATAAAATAGCCACGTTTTTCTGTAATTTCACATTCCTATCTTTTTGTCTCATGCAGACTATCGTTTCCTTTCTTTGGGCATCGCATTACAATTACATCCTGGCAAGGTATAACTATCTCTTCACCCCACTAATCGCTGACGTGAAAAAAATGTAATTAAATCTTCACTGAAATAGGCACATGGATAGTTGGAAAAAGATTTTATTGATAAATTACACTGGGATCCATATACATGATCCATCCTCCATTCTCCACATACACCTTATCTGGACGAGGGGTTGTCCATAGATCTAGGACGAGCTGACTTGGAATATAGTCATCCTTGATGCCAACCTCAGTATAAACAACAGCCTAGATATGGAAGAATTAGCCCTAGCCATTGATTTATTTATTTTGGGCCTGAGGCAGTAGTCTCTCATGTGAAAGACACTTTGGTCTCATGCTTTCTCTAAAAGCTTTCCAGTACTTGAATGGGAGCTACACTGAGTTCCTGAAACGAACTAGACCCACAACCCAACATTTCAGGCTTACAGTCCTAATGCGGGTAACTCCAACTAGACTAGGGTTGAAGGGAAAGGAAAGAGCCATTGTTTCGGTGCCAGCCGAGTCTAGAAATGGGTGAGGAAACTAGTTTTTTGGAGTTCGGGGAAGGTAAAAATGGAGCCCAGCTGGTCATGAGAAGCAAACCATTGGGAGAAACAGAAACCACTTTGAACATTGCACATATTACTGCTGCCCAGCTTGTTGACTGTGCACTGCAGCAAAAGAGCATGTGCAACTTTTCAAAGGCTTTGGCAGACTTTGCCAGCCTGCTTTTAAGTGTACTATCTGCTTCTCTAGATACATAGAACAGACACCTGCTCACACAGGTTTCTGCTCAGTCTCTGGGTAAAACTGGGGGTCACATCAACTATCTCTAGCTCAGTTCCTTGGTACAGAGGGCTGATTGACAATTACTTGAATTACAAAGTCTTTCTGGATTTTAGTCTCGTGGAGGCGGGTCCTATCTGTCAGCAACTTGCCAGAAAAAAACCAACGTTGCCATGCCGGCTCCAATCCTTCCTGAGCATAGAGTTGCTTCTTAAGTTGTCCAATTGTGTCTGTCATGCTGGCATTCAGACGTAGATCCTTGCCAGATGAGAGGCGCACTTTCAGTGGGAATTCACGGCGCGTATTGGGTGCTGACTCTGGAGGTTCTACACCCTCTTCTTCACTCCACTCCATAATCAAGTTAATAGGTGGTGCCAGGCAGTATACAGGAAGTTGGTATCGGTTACCCAATTCATCATAGCACTCAGTAAGTGAGCCTGTAGAGAAAGGAATACACCATTAGAGGGCGTGTGAAGCTTATGGAAAAAGAAACTGCAAAATTATTTTGAGATCATCTTAATTCTAAACTAAAACTTTCAAGTGTTAAGCTTTCAGTTTTCCTCTCTAGAACCTTGCTTCTTTTCTGATACCATGATGCTGCTCAAACCTAACCATGGACTCCTGTGCCAGTCTTCCAGTTCTATGGTATGCTCTACTTTTATCACAAAGTCCTAGAATCTCCTTTTAGTCTTGACACTAGATGTGCGGCCCACCAACCATCCTTGGACACAAAGTTCGCTTTCATTTAAAGCTGCTATCCTGTGGTATATATGAGGCTGACCAATCTCTAGTCTGAAAGATCACCTCTTAGTTTAGAAGCAAGTACAAAAATTGAAAGACCAGCCTCATGAACCATTGATGAAACTCTGCCATTACGAATGAAGGATCTGCCTCATCACCCAAGATATGCACATTCTTGGGAATTCTGCATGTGAAAGGAAATGAAAAGAAAAAAGAAAAAGCCACGTCAACATTCTGCAGAAGTCAGTCTAGCAATGACTGTCCAATGAAGATAGACTAAGACTTACAGTTTTGTCTTTGCTGCTGAAGCTGACGTGACAGATAAAAATGTATCTTTGTACTCAGGTCCTGGTACCAGTGAACTATTATTCTTGTATCAGAAGTAAATGTGAGCAGAACTGAGTATCATCAGCATACTGGCGATACCTTATCCTGCGATGGCGAATGATCTCACCCAGTAGTTTCATGTAGATGTGGAGAGAGCACTGAGCTCTATGGTACCTCACAAAGCAGGGGCTGTGAGCTGGACCACTTACTCTCTATATACAACTTACAGCAAAGAGACAGCCAATCCTGCTGGCTCCTATAATCACAGTTAAAAACATGGATTTGCTCCATATATAATTTATCGTTGTAAATGCATGGTTTTTTAATTTTAGTAGAATGAAAAAGAGTTGATTTGAAGAGCAACATCCTTCGAGTTCTAACAAGTTAGCACACCATTTCTATTCTGCACTGAAGGACATACCGTGAGGCAAGGTAACTCCAGCACCATCAATAATGGCTTGTGCTAGTCCATGATCATTTGCCTCCACGGCATAGGCAGCAGCCTTGAGTGCATCCCAAATCTCTTTGCGTCCCTCAAAGGCAGGGGCTGTATCCCAAAATTCATCCCGCTTGCTTCTTAGTTGCCCATCCGTCATTGGGTAATCACTCTTCCATTTGGGGCGATCCTTTTTTAGAGGTTCATTACGACCTGCAAAGAGATAGGGACATTTCAAAGCTGGAATCTTCAAAACCTTTAACTACATTTTCTCACAATCACTACTTCATCTTTTTACGTCAAATGCTGGCAAGTTGCACCATTCCCTGAGGTTGTGACAGCTTTCCTTAATTAATTTATTCAAGTCCCACGACGTAATCCGAGACAGAATTAATTAAACCCTGACTGAGACTTTTTCTATATTGTATGTAATCAGAAGCTCCTTTTATGAACAAGGAAAGTCTTGATATTTTTTAAGACTTTCCATGTTTTGATCTGAACATATCAATTTTTCCTCAACTTCCATCTCTATATAAATCCTGCCAAATTCGTATTTCATTTTTTAAATTCTCTTCATTGTTTCTGCTTTTTTTCTCTTAGCTGCATCATTCAAAAACTGCAGAATGGTTTAATAGAGGAACAACTAATAGAAAACAGAATGCTACACATTCTGAGAAAGATGAGATCATCACTGAACTGAGAAGCACTATGTGTGACAATATTTGCCTTTGTTGCTTAAAGCAATGAGTGCAGCATACATCAGTTTTGTAGAGATTATAGCGTGTGACAATTCTAAGAACACTGTAAAGGATAAATTTAATCAGTATTCTATCCTGTATTTTCCATGTGTGCTGGATTTTTTCCCCTCCCATAATTCTCAGCCAATATTACAAGACTTATGATAGTTAAAATCTAAAAAGTATGAAAGACATTGAGTTGGAGAAAACAGGACTAAATTTTATGTAAGATTCTGTTAAAAAGGAGAGTTGTGAAAAGAACAAAAATCAGTGACATTTAAATAGGATATGATAGCTTCCAATTCTAGATCACCAGACAGATGGGGGGAGGGAGAAATTCTGGATATCAAAGTCCCAATTTATCTAAAAAGCACCAATTTAAGGAAGACTACATATAATCTTTTAGTGCAGGATAGACCGAATAATGTATACATGGATATGAAAGAAATAGTTAAGACAGATGTAGACACACTTCAGACTTATATCAATGAAAAAACACCAGAACACCAAAATCTACTAGCTACTGACAAAACAACTAGGTAGAATCAGTTATTTACTGCAAAGCAAGAATATAATGGTGTGTGTGTGAATTCATATTTTCAAGAACAGGAATTCTTTTAACATTACACAAAATCCTGGTCAAAATCAATAAATAAATATCCTATTTCAGAGACAGAGATTTGCTGAGACTGAAGTAAAAAATAAACGGCAGGGTCAACAGGGATTTAAAAAACAGAATGCTGTGTGTTAAAAAAAGAAGCTGCTACTCACATTACTGACTCAGCTAGCGAAAACCAGATGCTGAAAACTAACAGTTCAGGTATGAAAAGTACAATTACTGAGAAAGTGATAAAAATTCACGGCTATGTATAGAATACTGAAAAAAAGAGCTTTGAAATGCTGAATCATGTGACAGTATCGCTCAGGACAGGTCATATAGAGAGATACCCCTTAAGTCAACTCTAGTCTGGAATTATTATTTCTTTTAAAATTATTTTTTTAAATCAAAATAGTTCCAAATTCCACTTTAGCGGCAATTTCCTTTTAGGTGGTAATTGCCATGCCTTTAAGATTTCAGCCAGTAGAATTTCTAGCCATGGGATGTTTCAAGGTTTGTTTGTTTTTCCTGTTCAATTGTGTAATTTTCACAGACACATCCCTGATGTTTTCTAGGCAAGGTTTTTCGCAAGAGGTTTGCCATTTTCTCCTTTCAGCAAGGCGGTGAGAAAGCAACTGGCCCAAGGTCACTTAGCTGGCTTTGGGCATAAGACAGGGTTAGATCTCACAGTCTGCTGGTTTCTAGCCTGATAATTTAACCACTACACCAAAATTTCAAGGCTAGCCTAACATATATGGATGGCATTAGACTGGAGAAGTTCATTTTACAAGGGACCAGGTAAACACAGGTAGCGAAGGGATTGCTGGAGAGGGCAACTCAGCGGTAATTTACAATTGGAAAACTTAATTAAAGGAGCATCATGGGTACCACAGAGCTGCCTCAGCGGGAAAAGCAGTCCTGCCATTGCCGTGGCTTCCTATTCCCTCTAGCCCCCCATCCCATCTCTTTGCTGGCTTCCACAAGCTGCTGTCCCTGGGATGAGAGGTTAACTGAATGGATTCAAGAATAGCCATGTGATGCATGTCTTCCTTGACCTCCTCCTTCTCCTCTTCCTCTCACACAGGGCTCTTGTTCTTCCATGGCTGATGCAGGGAGGGAGGAGCGCCTTGTACAGTAATTGCTCTGAAGATTGCTAGCTAAGGAGACCAGGGATGCAATGACAGCCAGTTGCAAACAGAGGGAAGAACCAAAGGGTGCCTATTGCCTGCATTTTAAAACGCCTTTCCAAACAAACATATCTATTATCTACAGAGGGAGGTGAAAGAGAGGCACCAGAATCAAATGTCTGACACTCTATGGAGGGCAGCTGAGCAGAGATGCCTAGCATATGCTTCAGGATTCTTTGTTCTCAACTGGAACAGTCCGAGAACAGTCCTGTAGAAGCAAATGTTTTAGCGCTCATTCTTTTATATAATTTGTATTCATTTTTTTAAAAAAGGAAGATAAAAACTAATATAAAGTACTAATTATTGGTACCCATGCTCCGCTACGGGTTTGGTATAATTAGCCATGGTAATAAGTTGTTAAATATAACTCCAAGCAGTTTTTCGGGAGAGGAAAGCACTTTTGAGGCCTTGTTCGGTCTCTCCTGCCCTCCCCCGCCATTTTTCGTGGAGAACCGCCGTGAAGAAGGAGAGGCCTCAGCTGGCCTCCATCGCCCTTTCGCCCATGCTGTTTTTGCAGAGGAGAGGCCTCAGCCGGCCCCCCCCGCTCATGCCGTTTTTTGAAACACCGCATCGCGGGGCCGCGGATGAGAGGCCTCGGGAAGCACTTTGGAAGCCTCATCTGGTCTCCCAGGCCGTTTTTTGAAGCGTTGCACCGCGGAGAAGGAGAAGCCTCAGAAAGCACTTTGGAGGCCTTATCCAGCCTCCCCCACCTCCGCCCATGCCATTTTTCGCACTCACCTGCATTGTTGCCATAGGTACTGGTTAAGTCACGAAGAAGCAGAGGCCTCCACCGGCCTCAAAGCAGTTTTTCGCAGTCACCTGCCCTGCTGCTCCTCGCCCCTTTATTAGTACTGTTCAATGAAAAATTCATAACC